>LDKF01006434.1:0-10009 GCA_001026735.1 Rotylenchulus reniformis | reverse complement strand
TCAAAATCGGATTCAGCATCAAAAATTACCCCAGGAAGTTGTTTTTTGATGAATTTTCAAAAAAAGAATTTTTTTGACGTCAGCGTCAAAAAGTGACGTCTGACGTCAGATGACGTAGGACGTCAAAATGGATGTCAAAATCGGATTCAGCATCAAAAATTACCCCAGGAAGTTGTTTTTTGATGAATTTTCAAAAAAAAGAATTTTTTTGACGTCAGCGTCAAAAAGTGACGTCTGACGTCAGATGACGTAGGACGTCAAAATGGATGTCAAAATCGGATTCAGCATCAAAAATTACCCCCCGGGAAGTCTTTTTTACATTGGTATCTGAATAATTTTAAAAAAAAATTTTTTGGGTCCCGGATTCTTTACCATTGCCCATTTCTTAATAAAGAATTTATTTAACTATTATTTTTTTGAATAGAGTTCGAAGATTCATTTCTGAAACTCAATAAAAAAAATGGCCCGATCATTTTTCTGTATATTCGACTTACCGATCTCTACTCCTGCTGCCACGGTCTCGCGGGTTCGACTGCTGTTAATGAGAAAATATCAACTTTTATTGTAGATCCAAATAAATAATGGGTCGAGAGTTCATTCTCGTAAAATTATCGAAATTCAGTGATTTTTGGATGTTGAAAAATTAGGCCAAAAAATCATTATTTGTAAATTTATTTTAAAAATGTTTAGGCATTTACAGGGAACAGATGGAACGTACACTATTGGGTGGCATGGTTGTTGTTGCTGTTGTTGTTGTCGTCAGGACGCAGTTGCAGGCACAACTGTTTTCCTGGGAGTTGAAGGTGTGTTTCCATTCCGACTTGACCAACAATTCATTTTGTGCCCGAACTCGCAAAACAACACTGGCAACACAAATCCAACGAGTATCTTAATTTTTTACAATGTATATATATTAAGGGATTAGGAAATTTAATTTTGTAGTATTTTCAAAAAATATTAATATTTTGGGCCATTTTTAAGCATTAATATCGAAAATTCAATACTGTGATGATGATATTTTTATATTTGAATTCATTCAAGCTTTTTTCAAATTATAGTTGGGCCTAAAATTGTTTGTATCATACATCCTTACTAGGGTCAGAACTTCACGGCTACAAGATTTTTTTGGCGGGCTCAAATTTTTTAGAACCATTCGATCCTTCCATAATGGATTTTTATTTGCCTTTTTTGACATATTTCGGACTTTTTGGACATGGGAAATATGATTGTCATTGTCTTTTGGTCACATTTTATGGTCATATTTGGCATTTTTTGTGCCGCAAAATTCGGACTTTAATCTTTGCACATATTTTTGAGGATTTTTTTTTAGAATTTTCGCCCGTTCTAGCGTCGCTGCTTTACCTGGACTTTCCGAATTGCAAATGACTCTGCAACTCAAATAATAATGCTTTCCTCCATTTCCATCGTCGATAACGCCATCTCTTTCATCATCCCATTCGGGATTAACCCGGATGATCCATGGTAATTGGTGGATGATCACTGGTTCACTGGTCCACTGTTTCCAAAATAATTGGCTAACATCAACTTGGAGCTTAAGATGTCCCTTCTCGCAGTCAGCCATTTCAAAATGGTGCTATGTCGTTTCAGCCAAAAGTGCCATAATGGGCGTTTCAGCCAAAAGTGCCAAAATGGAAAAGTAGTCCCTAAAAACTTTTTTGTTAGGGAAGTTAGACAAAAAATATAAATAGTAAAATTTGTTCAGAATTTTATGCTGATTCTGATGGTATAAAAATTATTTAGAATTTTCGGTCAAAATGTCGAAATTTTTAGGAAAAACCTTAATTTTCAATAAAACTGAAATATTTCGATATTTTGACCAAAAATTCTAAATAATTTTTATACTATCAGAATCAGCATAAAATTCTGAACAACTTTGCTATTTATAATTTTTGTCTAACTTCTCTAATAAAAAAGTTTTTAGGGACAACTCTTCCATTTTGGCACTTTTGGCTGAAACGACTCAGCACGTTTCAAAATTAATAATAAAAATTCTGAAAATCTATTGAAAAATTGTATTTAAGGTGGATAACCTAAACAAAGAAATAGAATTTTCGAGTTAGCCGCTACTGTAATTAGGTAGATGGTCAATTACTGTGAAAACAACCCTTATCGGTGCCGGTACTGTTTTTATGAAAATTGAAAAGCTTATACATTTATTGCAAAAAAACATTTTCATGTATAAATTTTTGAATTAACTATTCCTTTAAAAAGTATTTAATCGATATCATAAAGTATTAAAAAATCCTCAGAAATAGCTTAAACTTAAAATGTCATTTGGCGGATCATTAATAGTGTATGGAGTTTGTAAAAAATACATGAATAGGTGTATGTAGGAAAAATGTGATACACTATTTATCCCATTTTAGTTTGGTGGATGCAGATGTGGACTAGTGATGAAGATTAAGCAAAGTTTTGGGCTGTGTACAAGCTTTGCGGAATAATAAATGCGTACATAATTCGTAATTTTTCTTTTTATGGTTAGATAATTATAAAAAATATAGAAAGAAAAATTTTTTTGCGAAAATTATGCTTTTAACAGGCACAATAAGACATATGTATATTGATTTGGATGGAAAGGATGAACAAAGAGGCCTTGTGTAGACGATGGGAAGGCAAAGGTCTTTTACTGTTGTGACTGGGGATGTTTCATCCATTGCAATCGGAGAAATGTCATTGGGAAGGAGGTTGGTCTGCTGACCGGCGGAGGCCGAAGATGGTGGAAAGAGTGAAAAACAAATTGGCCACGATTGGGATGGATCGGAAAGGACATAATGGGCCAAGACCACGCGCTCTGTTGGCGCTGTATGTACTGCATAAAGCCCCAGTTCAGATCAGATGTAAGTGGAGCTAAACTCTTGCTGACCCGCTTTGGTCACTGAACAAAGATGACCTGTTGCTTGTTGCTGACCTCTATCTGACCTGGCCCGGGTTTCAGGCCAGACAATTCGTTCATGACTGCAACACTACTTGGCCATTTGCTGCCGGCCATAATGAATCAAAATCAAAAAGGCCAAAATCGATGGATTTTGTCATACCACATTGTCTACTGACTGTCTTATTCAACAGGATTAGGTATTCTTATTAGCACGATTTTTAAAAAAATTCAATTTTATTTGGCATTGCAATCATGATATTAAATTCCTTTTCAGATACATTATTCATTTTCATTTAAATCGCATAAATTTCCTTTTAAATTTTGTGAATTTGACTCCCTGAACTTCCCTGGTCTTAACAACAAAATAATACGAAAAAGGCACTAATGTATGCAAATAAGAAAGGAATTGAATGTTGCCAAAATGCTTTGAACTTTTTAATTTTACACAGTGGTTTCTTTAATGTGATCATTTTTAAAAAGGAACTTGTAGAGAAAACAGGGCAAATGAAATTAAAACATTTAATAATAATAATAAAATAATTCTAGTCTGATCAAAAATCTGATCCTGAAAAAAGTCATCACAAAATATTTTTCAATTTTGCACTCATTTTCAAAGTAAAACAAAATAATTAAATTTTTAACTGCAAATTCTATCATTTAAATAGAAGTTCAGAGAATTGGCATCGACAAGACAACCAAGATGATCAAGACTGCCATAAAAATCATTCCGTTTGGCGATGGGCATATAAGGGAAGCTTAAATTTATAGAGCTTCAAAAACAATGTGAAATTAATCTTAAAATGGAGATTTCCGAGGTGTAACTCTCACCTCGGTAATATCAAAATGTCAAAGCGAGTTACTAGCGAAGTATAACTCACTTTAATTCCACAAATTTTTAAAGTCACAGCACCGGTTTGAGCCCACACCAATAAAAGTTATGTTTGGATCTTATATGTAGTACTTAAAATAGTTTTAAGTAAAGTATACACAAATAACAGAGCTAGTCAGAAGTAGTCGGCGGGCGGGATCCCGAACGGGAATCCCGATTCAATCCCGATCCCGAATAATCCCGAATGATCCCCAACTTAGTTCGGGCGGGATCCCGATCGGGAATCCCGATTCAATCCCGATCCCGAATAATCCCGAATGATCTCCAATTTTGCTCGGGCGGGATCCCGTTCGGGAATCCCGATTCAATCCCGATCCCGAATGATCCCCAACTTAGTTCGGGCGGGATCCCGATCGGGAATCCCGATTCAATCCCGATCCCGAATGATCTCCAATTTTGCTCGGGCGGGATCCCGTTCGGGAATCCCGTTACAATCCCGATAGGGATCCCGATTCATTCCAGACCGGATCCGGTCCCGAGCCTTCTCTAGTCAGAAGGGTGTCTTTGCTAAGGCGTATCCTGTTTAAGATTGGCAACAACTTGTATTAAAAATGATAACATTTGTAAAAATATCTCTATTCCTCAAGTGCATTGACCCCTCCCCCATACTTTACCTGCTCCATTGCACAGATTCTCTTTGCATACGCCGCAATAAGTTATGCTCGACCCGGAAAAGTCCCCAAAGAAACCAGTGCAATAATCGGCCGTGCCACAACCTCTTTCTACTGTAATGAAGGGCAATTTTTAAAAATTCGGGCTCTGAAAATTATGCAAAAATATAGGAAATTTAATAATCATTTAATTTTTTTTCGAAATTAAAATGAAGCCTAACGCTTTAGCTTACAAGTTGAACTGATTTATTTTATTTTTATTTATTTTATTAGATTTTTGGTAATTTTGTTCAAATATATTTTTCAATTAGAAGTTCATTATAGTGCTAATTGGCAAAACTTCACCATTATGCCATCTTTGCCTGATATTAATTCTTTTATAAAAAATTTTCAGCGAAAAAAACGAATTTGCACTAGAGATGTTCGAGAGTCTCGGTCTCGACTATTGAGTCGAGATTTTTCTCGGTTTTTTCGGGTCTCGGTCTCTAGTCTCGGTCTCGGGNAGAAATTTTTTTCATGTAGTACTCTAAACTTTCGTTAATGGAACCTTTGTGAATTAGGAAACTTTATCTAATGTAAGTTTTATCCTATGTGATTGGAACTTATAAGGTTATAGATCATTTAATATTGAATCATAAACGGATGTTTTTGGTTCAACCCCCTTGAACATGCTCCTAAAAAGACATCCCAAAGCAGCTATAGTTATAGTTCTTCAATATTGAAATTACTTTCCCAAGAATGTGATTTTCATGCAGCTAACTTCTATAATACGGCGGCAACTTCTATATAAGAAAACGAAATTATAGAAATAAGAAAAATAATTAATTTTTTTAAGCGTACTCCTACCATCAAAATAAGTACAGTATGTATAAATTATGATTATACGGCGGTAACTGACCGTAGACATTGTTGGAATGACCAAGAAGATCAGGAGGAAGTACAAAGGTAGCATGACCATTTTGAAATTTAGTCAATGTATGGCAAATTTTGGAGGTTTTGTTTACGAATCTGTAGAAAAAAAAACTATATTCAAATATTTTTGTTCGATAAAAATGATAGCGATGAATAATGAATTTGAAAAGGATTTTGAGAGAGAAGATTCTGAGTAAATAGATTTTAATTTTATCTGGTGAATCATCAAAATCAGTAGGACTTATGGTATTGTCTAGTTTAGGCCTCACCAAAAAAATTATCTTTTTTATGGCAAATTTAGTAATTACTTTCATTTGATCCGGGGTTTTCACATATGTTAAGTTCGAATCTAAAGTCAGATTGACATGTGAGTTCATCAATTCTATGATTTTTATAGCTGGAGAGGAGGGGTATTTCATATCTCAGTATAAGTGATGGTGATATAATAGTCCATATTACGCATACTTACATTACTACTAAAAAAAATCCAGACGATTAAATCAAAGATTCGATTTTGGGCTTTCTAATAATCAAGCTTTAGATTCGAGCTCTGTTGCTCATTTAAAAATCGAATCACTTAATGTGAAAGGAAAAAATAAATAAAATTTGGTGGGGCCTAAACTAGACAAGTACCGGATTTATTAGGGAATAAATGAAAAAAGATATCAAAAGTGAGAAAAAAACAAACGAATTTATGAGGCAAAGCTAAAAAATTGTAATCATCAAACTAAAAAAAAGTTGTAATAAGCCATAATCATCGCAATCTTTATGATATTCATGTTGGTGTAGTAAATTTTAATTTTTTTAACGAATTATCGACAAATTAAAAGTTTATAAGGAACAAAGGATTAGAAAAATAAATGGATTATCATCAGAAAGGACATTCACCCTCATCGTCGGACATTGCGATGCGCCCCAATTGCACAGAACATTTTGCCCATTCATGCGGAACATCCAATCTGATCGTCAGCTTCTGATCCACTCCGTTGCCGCACTTCAAGCTTGTCAATTTCGCAGTTTCTTAAAATAGAATTTGGGATCCAATAATGCTCATTTCCCGATTATCTATTATTTTATTACCATTCCATCCCGCATTCCATGCGATGAACATCTTTCCTGCACCAAATTTGACGCCGCAACTGACTACATCGCCTTTGTGAAGGTGGCCCCAATTGTTTTTGTAGGAAAAAGCGGGTTTGAACACGTAAAAGGAGCTCATGGCCATCATCTTCTGGCCAATTCCAATTTGAAGTCCACACCTAAAAAGTTAATTAGGTGACAGATAAGTATGATACGGTACTAGGACGTTAAAATAGATGCTACATTGGACATCAAAAAGTCAACCTTTTCCAATAATTTTGCATAATTTTTTAGATGAATTC
The DNA here is from genome assembly GCA_001026735.1 of Rotylenchulus reniformis. Lineage (NCBI taxonomy): Eukaryota > Metazoa > Nematoda > Chromadorea > Rhabditida > Hoplolaimidae > Rotylenchulus > Rotylenchulus reniformis. The sequence continues at coordinate 3,319 of LDKF01006434.1, read as the reverse complement.
AGAGTTTTGTGAAATTTCAAAAAAAAGACTGAAAATTTTTTTATAACGATCGAAAAAATTTTCTGTCCTTTTTCCTCTTTTCTGTAATTCCATGAATTTCTTTTCACGGGAACGGGGCTCCTGTCATAATCTAAATACTATAAAAAATTCAAAATTCATTAAATTGTCTCGTTTGGGTTGGATAGTTTAGAAAAGATGTATTCGCTCATAAAATAATGAATGAATAAAAATTCAGTAACTATTAGAAATATTTTTTATAATTTCTAAGACTAAAATCCTTAGTTCTTACAAGTTAGTTCTCCCGAAACATTGAAATGATTAATTCAAAAAGAATTTACCCTGTAGGAAAATTAATGATCTTCAGCTCGAAGTACACGATTCCATGTTCCTTGGAGGGCAGGGATTCCAGAGCACGGATCAATCCATAGGAATCTAAACTTTAAAAATCAAATCCTAAAATTTGCCAGGAAAATTGCCTTTTGCGGTGACCAGTCCATCATCGCCAAATTCAAGCTTCCCCTCAGCTTCCTCGACATTCCAGGAAGAATTGATTGATGGTTTGTTTTCACGCTAAAATTAAACGGATTTAAGCTCCACAGATTTAGTTTAAATAATTTTATTTAATGTTATGCACGAAATTAGTTTTTGCACTTTACTCCAAGATTTTTTTGGGGTACTATATTTATCCCATGGATACGATACAGAATCCTCGAAATCAGTTGAAGCACGGAATATCGGAATATAAAAATTTAGAATTTTTGAGCATTTCCAAAAATCATAGACGCCAATCACCCAAATACCGAATTTAAAAATTAAAGTATAGGATTTGAAGTTTCCCAACTTAACCTTAAAAGAAAAAAAGCCTAGATTTAAGCTTATTTATAATATAAAAAAAAACATTTTTCAGTTTGGAGCAGAGATGTCCCAATCCAATATCCATTGTTTCGACAACATACATATACCTCGATTTTTTGGTCGGCAATAGAGTTGTCCTTCCCAGCAGATATGTGAAAGGCGAGAAATAGCAGGACAAAAAGAAAAATTGACATGACCGATTTTTCTCAATTTAGATTAAAAAATAATGTAATGACTCTAAAAAAGTAAGATTCCAAAAAAGATATTCCCTCAACACTTTTATTTAAACAATTTGGGAATACATAAAAAGGAAACTGTATAAATTTTTTAAATTTTTTTCGTATTGAATTTCTGATTTCTGTAAATTTTCCCAATTTTTCTTAAAAGCGAAAAATTTTACTTTTATAATTTTGGTCCAAAATCTAGGCCCCATGGAAATTGGATAAATATGTGTGTTTTGTCCTTTATTTAATATGTACGTACGTCTCTTCTAAAGGCCGTGAGAAAAGTGATTTTCTGTGCCATTTGGTCGCCTTTTATCCGTCACTCTGGTGAATTGATAGGTATGTATGTATTCGCCATGCTATCGTGGACGCGATTTTGGCACGATCATCCGAATTGCTCTCCGTTCTCTATCAATCAATGAATTGACTTTGCCGGTGGCCATTACCCCGAATTTGAATTGGGAATGATCTCTGATCTAGCACTGATCGGGGATTTTTTTGGGTGCCGTAAGAACTGACGCGGAGAAGAATAAAAATTGGCGCTATGTATGTATGTCGTGTGAGTCGAAAGTTCAAAATTGAAAAATGCCAAAATGGGTATTCGGTCCGAAATTGCAAAAATGGATGTCATGATTAAGGTCAATTTTTATAAGCGCAAAAATTTCTTAAATATGCGCATAAAATATGCACCAAAAAGTGCCAAATATGCTCAAAATTTCCAAAATATGCAAAAATTTGCCTAAAAAGCAATTTTTGCTATATAAAGTGGTTTTGTTGCACATTTAACACATTTTCAAGACAAAAAATAAAGCAAAAAATAAATTTTCTCCACCCCCACCCCCTTCCTCCAAACAAAAAAATGAAAAAACCCATTTTTCCAATTTTGATTATTAAACTGTAATTTTTATCAATTTTCTGAGAACCAAAATTTTCGCCATTTTAAGGTTTTTTCAAAAAATTGGTCCAAAAATTAGAAAATATGCCTAAAAATGCCAAAATATGCGGAATATGCTCAAAATATGCAAAATATATAGAAAAAGTCAAAAATATGCAAAAATTTGCAGTTAGAAATCCATGCTTTAGCGTTCAAACCATGCTAAAAATGTGTTTTACGTTTTACGCGATTTTCAGGCCGTTCTGATCCCGCAAAAAATATGTATTTGCATAAAAAAAATTGACCCTAATATTAACAAGAAGTATGTACATTAAAAGAAATTTATCCAACATTTGGAACAAAATTTTAATAAGGTCCTGTCCCACCCTAGCAAACTTCCAAAAAATTTAAAAATTAATTTTGAAAAATTTATCATTGTAAATTATTGAATGTGTTACATTAATTTGTTTATTTATGCAATTTATTGAAATAGACAAAACTTATGACAACATTTTTGACCAATCAGCAAATTATTATGCTCATTTTTGAGCGTCCCATGGTAAAAGTATGCCATGAATTTGTGCCAGATTATTCTCCTTTTGTGTTGTTCGGCGGCGGCTGGATCACGTGGTTGCATTCGTCGCCCTGGCAAAACATGAAATTGCCACACTTGACCAGTTCCTGTAGTTGGATGTCCAGTTTGCTGCGAATCCAGGCCCCGATCTCTTCAGTGGTGTTGGCATCGGCTTCACATCCGTACACAGTGAAGGCTGGCAACGTAATGATGGCTGAAGAATTTTTATATTTTAAAAAATGTTTTTTAAATCCGAATATTCCAGAAACAATCATCCATTTTGGTGGATTATGTAAAATTATTCTCTTCTTGTAAAATTTTTCAACTGGTAAAAATTATGTTTCGAAATAAATAAGCTACTATTATTGATGGTTCGAAACCACTTAAATAAAACTCATTCTCTACATAATATCCATGCATCTTATTGAATTCCTTTTTTACAAACTTTATAATAGATACATACAGATTTTGCCACAAAGATACATACAGATTTTGCCCTGTTTAAAAAACCTATATTTTAAAGCGAAATTATGTTAAAATTTTCTTTTATGATTGTTTCTCTTTCTCTATTTTTCCATCTTACTGATCCATTAATTTTTTTGCCTCGAGTCGTTTGAAGATGTGAATATCGGAAATTATTACAACGAAAACTTTCCTTCAATATAGGATATGATCGGTTGTTAGTTTTCAATTTTTGAAAGTATTTTGGTGTTGGCGATCTGTCTTTTTTCCCTTCTCTAATAATGTTGTTTGTTCGTTTCATAAATGACCTCATTCCTAACTAGGGTTGGG
>LDKF01006427.1:0-10004 GCA_001026735.1 Rotylenchulus reniformis | reverse complement strand
CCATTTTCTCAAAACCATATATGAATATTTAGTTTTTTTGAACTATATAAATGGGTATTTTGATCAAAAATTGATAATTTTTCAAGAAAATAATAATTTTGAAAGAATTTTTGACGAAAATAATGTCGATCCCAACAGTGCAGCAAGATAAAACTGTTAAAATTATCATTTTTTATCTTTTGCTTACACCCTTAAAAAATTATCAGTCTTTGAAAAATAGAGGGGGCCTCTCTAATTGAAGGGGCCTCTCTAATAGAAGGGGCCCCCTGGAAGGAGGTTGAAACAATAGAAGGGGCCCCTTATATTAGAGAGAATACGGTATTCCATTATTCTTTGACATATTTTTGCTGTTTCTTAGATACCGTATTTTCTCTATTTGATGAAAATTTTCCAAAATATCTACTAAAACTTTCAAAATTTCTCCAAAAATGCCTTTTTTTGAGGGTATATATGCAGGCCGGTTGAAAATTCAATTTTAAAAAGCGATAACGATATGCGATAAGTGATAAGGCCGCCTGAGAAATTTATTGGAATTTAGGTATATTCTTTTTCGGGGATCAGCCAACTGGATACCAAACCAGTTCGATACCCGGTATCGAGTTGGTTTTGCCATCTAGATACCAACCATACCATCTCGATATCGCCTATGAATACATGATAACTTTACATAGTGACCCGGCTATTTATGGCAACCGGTGGGGCTTAAGCCAATTCAAGGTTCAATATGTGCGGGGTGAAGGGTTATTAGTTTTTGGAAGTTAAATCTTAATAATGTTAGACTCGCCGATGGCGGACCCGTAAGTAAAATCCAGCATCAAAACTAATATTCCTTAAGCATTAACCTATTGAACTGGAGTAACCTTGTTTGAGTTTAATACAGTATGAGAAAGTGGTTTAGCCGTTTTTGATCACATTACTTTAGTTATTAAATAGGAAAATCGAAATATAAATAAAAATTATTTCTTATTAGTGGTATCGAGATGGTATGGGTGGTAACGAGCTGGTATGGTTGGTATCGAGATGCTCGATACCCGGTATCGAGATAGTTTGGTATCGAGATGGTAGGCGGTCCTTTTTTCTAAGAAATTTGTTTTTTTTGTTTAGTTAAGCCTTTTTAAAGAAATCACTTTATTGAGAAGTGTCAGCGGCACTGGACACTTTTGTAAAATGTAATTTGCCATATTTTTACACAAAAGGCGGCATTTACATTTTTGTTACACATTTTTGCAAAATCTTTTTATAAAAAAGAATGAAAATGTTGTTATCAGGAAAATTCACAGTATTAAGGGGGGGGGGCGGCGGCCCCGAGAGGGGTCGTCTTAGAAAATTTTTAAACTTTGTGTCATTTTTTTAAGAAAATTAATCATTTTTAGAATTAACAAGCACATTTCAAAAATGTGGAAAATGTGGTGAGATGGTCAAAAAGGTAGCTTTCGAAATAATTTGTAATTTTGAATAGATATTTATAATAATGAAATTTTGGATAGATATTTGTAATAATTTGTAATATCAGTAATTATTTTAATAATGTGAAAAAATTAATGTGAAAATTTATTAAACAAATATAAATCATGCGTGATTGAATATATTTTTCTGATCAGTTGATTTGCCAAACGAAACGCCATTTCATCTTTCTCTTGACCAAAACATAAATGATGCCCAGCAGGACTGCAAGGATGATGACACCGGCACTGCTGATCCCCCAAATGATCACCTTAAATTTGGAAAATTCCCATTTAATACCGTAAATACTATATTAGGATCCCATGGGGTCTTATTTTTCAACCTCTCTGGAAAGGGGGGTCTATTAGAGGTATCTATTAGAGTTTCTTCAGAGGAGGGGGGGTCTATTGGAGGGATGGGCTCTTAATGGAAGGTGGGGACTTAATAGAGGTAATACGGTAAGTTCCCAGAATCGCAATGACAGAGTTGTTTAAAAGAAGGTTGCACGGGGATGGGGATATGGAAAAATCGGTGACAGGGATTTCCAGAGGATGAGCCAGTAGAGAGATCGGGAACGGGTATGGACTCAAAAAGTAGAGAATCTTTCCCTCTCCACCTGTTCCCAATAGGAAATTGCAATCGAAAGATAAATTTACATATAAAATAAAATTCTAAAAAATGGTAAAGAAAAAATCCTAAAAATGTTGGGCGGAAGCGCGCCAAAAGGGGACTAAAAATTGATGGGTATTTATCCCACTTGTTTCCATTTACAAGTTAGTCCCACTGTAATAGACCCCTCTCTGAGGAGAGGTTGAAAAATAAATCCCCGGGGGTCTATTAGAGGAAATATTTGTGAAATTTTAGGCATTTGATAGCTATCTTTTTCAATTTTCAGCATTTTCATGACAATTTTTCAAATTTTAAGGAATGGAAATTAACAAATGAATGTTTTCGTTAAAAATTTCTTTGCTTGTAGAAATAATTATTTTTTGTATTTTTGTAAAAAAAAATTGAGGTTATTTTATATGAAATTTGGTCAATTTTAGTCCGTATTTTGGTCCATCTTTCATCTTTTTTGTAGACCTTTATGAGTATCTTTTCCATTATCCTAGTAATTTACTTCGGCCTGCAATTTTTATTTAATTTGTTAGAAGTTTGAACGATTTTTCTACCGACGTATAATTAGTCTAAACTTTTTTTTTGAAAAATATAAAAGGCAAAGATGTGCAGAATATTTTCACAATTTTTTGACATTTCCCTAAAAAAATTTGAAAAATTCCAAAAATTTTGGAAATTTCAAAAACCTAATAAGAATAAGAGATATTCAAGAGTGTTAAACTGACCGAAAACTATTTTTTAAACTTGCTAGACGAAAGATAGGAAGCCTGTGCAGAATATTATGCACTATCTTCTAATATTTTTATTTTTTTCAAAATTCGAAAAAGTTCGAAATTAAAACACTATTTTCGATATTATCTAATATTTTGGCCAAATTTTGGAAAATTAATAATACCAGAAGATAGAGCATAAATTTTGCATCATAGCTTTTTGTACTTTGGCCCAGTAAGCTTACAAAAAAAATTACAGATTGGCCCATTTGGCGGTTTTTTACGCCTAGCAAGGATGATTGCCTACCGATGAGTCGTTGTCGTGGCCGATGACATCAGCTGCTGATCCCTGTTGGTACCAGCAGAACTGCAGCAATGAAACGAGCATAACGGCATTGGGCATCTTGTCCCGTCTAAAATTGTTTGGATAAAAATAAATTTTTTTTTTTGATAAGTATAAGTTTTGTTTTTAGCCCCTTTTTGTTGAAAAACTTGCAATTTTTATATTTTGACACTATTTCATAATTATAAATTTTTATTATAAATAAAGTTTTCACCATCCACTCGTAAATATAACTGTTTACGGGGGGTTATTATCAGCGGAAGGGTCAATTTTTTATTAAAAATTTTATTAAAAAATTGTTCTTAAAATTTATATATCTTTTTCCTTTTTATAAATAAGGTATCATTAAGAATTGTATCCATAAAAGGATCAAAATGTAAATGAAAAAGGAAATTTTCGTGTTCAAAAAATGATTAGGTGGAAAGGGAATTCGTCGATGGTGATGATTCAAAAAAATGGGCCCATCAATTTTCTCTGTTCTTACAACATTGAATTCTTTGGTGGAAAAAATATTTATTGAAAAATAAAAAATTAAACTTATTAATTTATTAATATTTTTTGATCCAATATATATGTACCTACTTAGGTATACTTATGGTTGCTCAGAGAAAGTTTCATTTTGGGAAAGTAACAATTTTTTTTTCCTTTTTATTTTATTGAATAATATTCAAAATGGCAAAAATTGATTTTTACATTTTTAGTTTTAAGGTATAATTTCGAATTGCATTTTTATTTATTTATTTTTTACAATTTGACTATTTTCATGCATATTATTGCATATTTCCATGTTCGTTTGTTTTTTTCTTATCATTTAAAAATTTTTTTGCCCTTTCTGGACTTTTCTTTTTTTAATTAAATTTTATTAGAAAATGTTATGAGTTGTTGCATCGGGTCGGCCAAATGTTCGAGTCGGCCCAAAAATTGAATTGGCCAAAAAATAAATTGGCCCAAAAAAATTGAATTGGCCCAAAAATCCTCGAAAAATAATATTGAATAAATATGAACTATAAACCATACAAAAATCATTTTTATTTCATCATGTATAATATACATATTACATAGAGATATTATATGATAGAAGTCCCTAGACCAAACTTTTGAACATTTCGGGAAAATATTAAAGGCAATCTTATTAAAAATATTGAGCATAATTTTAAAATTTTCGTGCTTTTATAATTGTTTTTCCGTATTTTTTGTTAAATTTTCGAGATTCAGACTTCGAACTCCTAAAAAATTCTTTTCGGAGCCAAAATTCACAGAGCTATCGCCCTACTATGAATCACCATGGTCATACTGAAATGAAAAAGGCACACTGTCATCGGTCGTCCAAACCAATCCAAAGTTAAATTCGTCCTAAAAAATTATCTTCCACGAATACAATTCATTTATTAGTTCATAGTAATAAAATTCGATAGGTTCGAAAACTAGGCTATTCATAAGGTTTTTCTTGGGGAGGGAGTTTAAGCCGTATGTTCTAAATTCAAAATATCTTACTATATCTTTTCTAAAAACATTTTTAAATATAAAATGGCTTTTAGGTATTCCATTTTCTGAAGTAACCGAACGAGTTGTGCTGGGTTTTAAATTTTTATTGAAATTTTTTTTCATTGAACAGGCTACTAAACGCTCTTCTGAATTCGAAGATGGCTACCCATCGCGCAAACAATTTGTTTGTTTTCCATTTATTCATGTTGTTCTTTGTGATGCTGACAACCGTCTACGGTAAGAATTTGGAGAATTTGGGTACTTATTCAATTTACCCACCACCTGAAATTTCTGAAGGGTTTTTTCAGATATGCTGGTGAGTTCAAATCTGATATGCTGGTATCAAATTTGTCGTGTGATTTCATCAGATGCATAATTTTTCAATTTTCTTTATCTGTTTACACATGTATTGAATTAGCAGGGAAAAGGCTTAAAAAATCGGGAGGTGCTGGGGGAGGGGTAAAGTGAATGTATACCAGAATTTGCAATAACAATTTGGGTCCCGGGCTCCGGATTTCCAAAATTTTGGCTTCTACTCCGGTTTCCGACTACTCAAAATTTTTCGCTCCAATTCCCAGCCTCTGGATCAGAGAGACCCAGGCTTCAATCCTTCAAATTTCTAGGAGCTTACGGGGACTTACCAACTCCGAGTTCTGAAATTTCAACACCGGCTCTATTCCGCCGGAAGCGAAATTTCCCAAAACTAGTAATTATCAGCAGGGATCAAATCTTTAAAAACAGCGCAAAAAATCCGTAGAAATGAAACTCTTTTTTCGCCTCTATGATTTTTTACCCTCGATTTATTCATTTTTTCTGCACTATTTTACAAAAAGAAATTCGCTTCAAAAAATCATTAAAGTCCATTTCTCTCGGGTAACCATGTTAATCGTAATTTATAAATTTCTCATAGGTATCAGATGCTGGCACACAAAAGGAGATAAAGACCTCGAGTTAGTCAACTGGTCTAACGGTGAACTTGAACAAACTAATGAGGAGTGCCATGGCAAATACAAATACTGCATTGCGATTCTGTGTCCATATCGTATTCTTTTTTTGGCTAAATGCAGTAGATATATTGTTATTTTTTGTGGAATATTTTTCGTTGATGAGCTTTTTTTAAAAAATGTGAAAATTCTTTTTCCGTTATTTCTTTTCTATCAACTTTGGAAACATTCAAGTCTAAATTAGGCCCTGATAATCATGTGGTACGTAAAAATATCGACATAAAATCGCAAAATTTACTTATAAAATATCGGCCAATAAGCGCAAAATATACCAGCAAAAAGTAGTGAAAATATCGACATACATAAAATTTTCGAATTGGCTAAGAAAAAATTTTATTCAAACTTTGAAAAAAAATTCTTGAAAAAAAATGTTTTCTTTGAAAAAAAATGTTTCAAGAAAAATTTGAACAAAATTCAAAAAATTGATTTTTGAGAAAAAAATTTTGAAAAATTTTCAAAAAAAAAATTTAATTAAATTTTTTGGATTTTATTGCAAATTGGCAAATATCGACGAAAATATCGACATAACTGGGAATAGTAAAATATCGAAAGATCGAAAATATCGTAAAATATTGAAAGAAATATGGTAAAATATCGACGAAACATTGATGATTTAGGGTTCAAATTAAGCTAGAAATGCTTTTTATTTGATTTTTTGAGTTTGAGCCTTTGCAAAAAAAAGATTGATATCGATATTTTTACACAGGTACATGCCCTACTTACATATAAATGCTTGATGGGGGATCTGCAATCGGACGTCCCAAAAATTGGCACACAAATTACAGGAGACGCCTCTGGTGTTCTATTCGGCTACGGTGGTATGGCTTTAACGACCTGTGCGGGACCACCGAATGCTTGCGATCTCGTAAAGCAAGACCGGGGGGCGAAGAACCCTTGCCCAATAAAAGAAGACCTGCTCTGCAAGACGTGCGAAGAGGACCTGTGCAACACCGCCGCGGATTTGCTCAAAGATTTGCAGCAAACAACAACAACAACAACAACGAAAACAACAGAGGAGAAGATTGATCCGGGGAATGGCGAAGGGGACGGGGACCGCAGTGGTTCGCGAAATGTGGGGGGCCCAATGGTGATGGTGATCATGGTGGTGGCGTTGTTGAATCTGTTCACCGGGTTCGTGGATCACTGATCGGTGTAATAGTTCAGTGAATATGCTCCATTTTTGATCAAAATCTTACAAATTACAAAAATGTGGTTCGAGAAGTTTCCAGGATAATCCGAATTTTGCTATCTCATCATTCCTTCGAAAGAGGTCAAAATGACAAAAAACGCAAACACAAAAGTTTTTGAAGTTAGTTTATGCTTTACCTTTTGACATTTTTAGGTTTTCAATGAGTTATGGCAAAAATTCTATCATGTATAAAATTTTATTCTTCAAAAATTGGTTTAAAATTATAAAAAAATGAATGAGCAAAAATAATATTTAACAACTGATATAATCTTTAATCGCCAAAATGGTCCTATGCGGATTCCACGCACCTGGAAACCCCTAGAATCACGTTTTTATCATTTGTAAATTTTACCGAAGTTGATCCCTGATTAATTATTATCTTTTTACCCTATTTGACTCCAAATTCCTAGCCCCGGCGATTATTTTTTCTGATGATGTTATCGCGCATAAAACGAAGAAAAATATAGCATTGTGGACCGAATATGATCAAAATTTAAATATGATCAGGTAATTTTAAATAGAGTAAGATTTTTTGCTTTCTGATTTTATAAAATGGATATTATAGGTAAACAGCAAAAGAATTTTTACATAGTCAACCCATATAAGATTAACACCCCGTAATAAATCGAGTATTATTTTTATTGAGTTTTAAGTCATATCATCACATATAAATCAAATTTTATTCTTATTCTGTTTTATTAGAGTTGGACAATCTAAAACAGCGATCAAAAAGCAATTTTGATCAGAAATAATTATGTTTTTTTCCAATTCTGCTTGAGGGCAAGGGATTTCGAACACTACAAAGGTCAAAAGATAGTGCATAAAATTTTATATATTTTTGTTTTTTAAATTTTTATCCATAATATTGGCCAAGAAAAATGACAATTTTATTCACATCAAGATCTGGCCCAGAATGATTTTAAAATAATTTTGAACAAAAAGAATATTGCTCTTCGAATTACTTTTATATATATTATTTTAATAAACCTACATAGCACATCATTTTAATTTTTTCAAAATCATTTTATATAATCATTTATCAAGTTTTTATATCATGTAAATTTCCAAATAAAAAGCAAATTTTTTCTGCTTCCATCCGACCTTCAGCAATAATTTTACCCATTTTGGCGTCTGAATAGCACAAAAAATCTACAAAATCTTACTAATTCATAATTTTTATTTTTTCTTTAAGTTAGTCCTTCCCAAATAAAATGTAAATCCAGATTTTCACAAATTCGCACGAGGGTTTTCAAGGGTGTTGAACATGATTTGAAAACATCGAATTTTTCGAAAACAATATTACTTAAGTCCAAATTCAAAAAAATCGTTACCAGACCCTTGAAAACCTCCGAGTGTAGTGCGAAATTGCAAAAATTTGGATTTTAAATTATTCTGAGGGCGAATAAACTTATACACTACCCTGAATTTCCCAATATTAAACTGACCCTGGTCTAGAGCGCTTATCCTTCATTTCGTATAAATTTATTTCGTATAAATGTTATTTCGTATAAATTTATTTCGTATAAATGTTATTTCGTATAAATTTTGTTTCGTATAATTTTTATTTCGTATAATGTTATTTCGTATAAAAGAAGAAAAATGTTCATTTCATATAAAAATCAAAATTAGTGTACACAAATGCTCTAAATTCAGAAATGACTCGCCAGAAAACAACTGTTCTGGAGTGACTTTTGACGCGGAGTCCAATTTTGGTATCCATTTTGACGTAATATGTTATCTGACGTCGAAAATTTTTTCTAATTCAGTATTTTCAAAAAAATTGATTTTTGTATAGAAATATTTTTAAAAAAATTACAGTTTACGGAAATTACGGGTTTTTTTGGTTACGGATTACGGTTTACAAATTACGGAAAAATTTTCTTGTTACGAATTACGGATGAAAAAATCCGGTTATTTCCCCTAGGTCCAAATCCAGTGGATTTAGACTCATTTTAAAGCTAATTTTTTAATATGTTTATTGACACCAAAGTAATTTCTCTATGTTATGTTTGGTTCGAAGTGAAAGTAGTTATAGTGAGAGCCACAAATGTCGGGCTGTAATTTTACATATACCCCAAAGTACCGCCCACTGACCCAACCAACTGCTCTTCCGCTGTGAATCTAAATCCACTGAATGACCCCTCCGCTAGTCCACCACAACCTCACTCACATTAACATTAATCGATTTGCGTCAAAGGGNTTTTTTGGTTACGGATTACGGTTTACGAATTACGGAAAAATTTTTCTTGTTACGAATTACGGATGAAAAAATCCGGTTACCTCCCCTAGGTCCAAATCCAGTGGATTTAGGCTCATTTTAAAGCTAATTTTTTAATATGTTTATTGACACCAAAGTAATTTCTCTATGTTATGTTTGGTTCGAAGTGAAAGTAGTTATAGTGAGAGCCACAAATGTCGGGCTGTAATTTTACATATACCCCAAAGTACCGCCCACTGACCCAACCAACTGCTCTTCCGCTGTGAATCTAAATCCACTGAATGACCCCTCCGCTAGTCCACCACAACCTCACTCACATTAACATTAATCGATTTGCGTCAAAGGGGTGCTATGGCTAAAAAAAGGCCAATGTCCACTAAAAATAGCAGATTTCCTATTTTCAGAATCGGCCTTATTTTCTAAGTTTCACTCAAAATTGACCAATTTTCATAAGAAAAAAACCAAAATTTTCTCCGGCGGTCAGGCACATCCCTAAAAGGCCAATGTCCACTAAAAATGTAAAATAATATGGTAAAAAAACTAATTTCTTAAGAAAAGTAGGCCCAAATTTAAAAAAAAACTTGTCAATAATGCCATTTTTAATTTGTTATTGGCGAAAAATTGCATCTGAAGTGTCCTTATATCTAATTACTTTATGCTTATATCTAATAAGTAATTTTGCATTTTGGATAATTTTAATGATTGCTTATGAATGATGCGCAAATTTTATTAACTAGTCATATTTATCTTTAAATTCAACTATGATATATGTATAATGTAAATAACATTTATGCCATGGCTCATACTCATGTCAGCACTGCACCTCAATCAATGCTGACAAAATGCCTTTGGCGAACATAATTGGAGTAAGGACAATTCAGTCCGATCACCCACCGATCAGTGCTAAAGCCCCTCAGAAAAATGCCATTGATCAGAGATCACATTCAGGCAACCAGTCATCATTGGGGCCGGATCATTTTGTGCATTCGCCTCC
>LDKF01006397.1:0-10100 GCA_001026735.1 Rotylenchulus reniformis | reverse complement strand
CCCCCCCCCCCGGGGGGATTACAAGAGTATATACGGTAAATATTCAAAAATATTAGTAAAGATCGCGACCTAAATCAATACCGGTACCAAATCAATACCATACCAATACCAAAGAAGGCAAATCAAAATCAATACCAATTCAACACCAAAAACAGGGAACGGAAATCAATACCAATTAGAGCCCGGACTGAGGGTATGATCGATATTCGATACGAGATTCTCGAAAAATATCGATTCTCGAAAAATATATAGAAAAAAACCTCCACGAGTTCGATACGATATTCGATACGAGATTCTCGAAAAATCTCGTTCTCGAAAAATATCGATATTTTTGACTCGATATTTTTCGAGATTTAAAAAAAATAATTATAAACGTATATTGATTACATTTAATTCAGGGGGCCAACTCAATTCTCGAAAAACATGGCAAACTGCCTGAAAAACATGGCATTTATAGATGGCAAAAATTTCCAAAAAACATGGTATCTACATGGCAATCCTTTTATACAACAAAAATTTCAATAATAAAATTTATTATTCAGTTCATATACTATAATTATAGACGCTACCAAAATTCGTCTAGTAAGCCAAAAAACCAAGATTCGTCTAGAAATTCAAAAAATACATTTCATGTAGAACCCGCAAAATGGCATGTAGACCCCCCAAACTGGTATGTAGACCCCCCAAAATGATATGTAGAACCCGCAAATACATTTGCTATAGACGAATTTCAACTTTTTGACTGACTAGACGAATTTTGGTCTAGACGAATCTTGGTCTAGATGAATCTTGGGCCAGCGTAATTATTCTGCGGTCGTTAGAGCAAGATCAATTTAAATCCATTTTTGCGGTCGAGCGAGAACTTTGAAACGAAACCATTATTCGAGTAATAACTTGGTTCAAACGAAACCTAGAGAAATAAGCTTGGCGTTAAAAAATAGAGCTAATTATTAGCTGCAAAATGAGCCTAAGCCCATCCAAAATGGCCCACTCTAAAAAAGTTATGGCCAAAATAATCACTTATACAGGCCAATTTACAAAAAAGGCGCGCACGAATGATTATTTTGGCCATAACTTTTTTTAGACTGGGCCATTTTGGATGGACTTAGGTCCATTCTGTTGCTAATAATTTGCCTATTTTTTCAACCATGTTCGTTTTCTCTAGATTTGGTTTAAACCGAATTATAACCCAAACTGTACGTTTCGTTTCAAAGTTCTCGCTCGACCGCAAAAATGGATTTAAATTGATCTTGCTCTAGCGATCGCAGTATATAAAGCCTTTGATTGTTGTTAGAAAAGTTTTCGAAGCAAAAAATTTTCCTTTGTCTCACACATTTCCTTTCGATCTTTTCCTCAAAATAATACAACTTTTCCTCTATCCCTTGTCTCTAAGTTTTCGTGTCGATAAATTTTCTTTTTTAACTCAGTCTGACATCGACATATTTCTATCTTATATTAAGATAAAATGTTTTGACATAATGCCACATATGTGAACATATAAAAATAAATCTTTTATGAATGAATATTATTTAAAAAGAAAAAAATTTTCGAAAAAGAATCGATACGATATTCGATATTTAGAATAATTTCGATACGATATTCGATACGAGATTCTCGAAAAATTCGTTCTCGAAAAATATCGAAAAATCTTCCATGAGTTCGATACGATATTCGATACGAGATTTTTCGATATTATCGATGCGATATCTCGAAAAATATCGACGATATATCGTATCGGTCCGGGCTCTAATACCAATACTAGATCAATACCAAGGACAAAAATCAATAATACCAATACCAGTACCAATTATTGGTTTTAGTTAGGGTTGCACGGGACCGGGCCGGGATTCCCGGTCACCCCGGGACTGGAGTCCCGGTCCCGGTTTTCAAAAACCGGGAAATCCCAGTCCCGGTTTTCAAAGCCGGGACTGACCGGGACTGAAAATGCACCCCCTAAGAATGGCATTTTTGGCAAAATTTTGAAAAATTTTAGAAGGAAGGAAGGGAAAATTCTGAGTTTTATGTTGAAATTTAATTATTTCGCTTAAAAAAGCAATTTCCCACCCACTTCATATAGTTATTCATTTACATTTCACCATTCAATTTTTCTTCCACTTGTCTCTATAAAACTCTATACTCTATATTAACCACTAACATTTTTCCTTTGCCCATCCATCAATTCCCTAGGATGTCAAGGGATTGAGAATTAAAAATTTTTAGATTTCATTGGCTGAACGTGGGAAGAAGTGAAAAAGAACAATGGGGTTAAGCATGGGGTATCTAGGCATGGGCTTTTTCGGATTTTTAATTTTGTTTTTTAAATACTTACTCAAAAATTATTGAAATTTCAAAATTTTCGCAGAAACTTGTAAAACCTTGCCCAAAAATTCAGCATAATTTTCTGCATATTTTTTCCATTTAAGGATTTTTTAAAAAAAATTCAATGATTTAAATTTTTTTATTTTTGTACTAAAAGCTGGTCCCGGTCAGTCCCGGTCCCGGTTGAAAAACCTGGTCCCGGTCCCGATCCCGGTTTTGCTAGTCCCGGTCAGTCCCGGTCCCGGTTTTTGCCAAAAGTCCCGGTCCCGTGCAACCCTAGTTTTAGTAACGGTATTGAGTATTGGTATTAGCCAAAATTCCTAATACTATTAAATACTATAAATATGATACAGTAGTATTCGTTAAATATATTACATATTTTTTGCATACAGGTGAATAGTTAATTCATTAGAATTTTATCATCGAATGGATAACGGTGGCATGGATGAACTTTTGGCACGCGCAATTTTGGATTTGGAGCTAAAGATGAAGCATGAACTTCGGCAAAACAATGCTTGCTTGCTCGCAAAGATGGAGAAGCACCAGGAGCAAATGGACAAGAGGCTGACCCACATCGAGTTGATGGTTAGAATCACTTTCTGATGAACTAAAAAAATAAATTTTGTTCAGGTCGATTCACTTAGTCGTGACCGTGAAGGTCGTCATCCGCAGCAGCAGCACAACAGAGGTGGCAGGTTGGTCAACTACCTATCCAATTTGTTGGGTTGCCCTGAATTTCATCTAAATGACCAGAATTGAAATTTTCTTTGAGAAAATCGATCATTTTTCCCCTATTCTGATTTAGGGTTTTCATAATTTAGCTGATTAATTTTACCATTTGGTCACAGAACCAGCTACCACGGTTACCCACCAGTGAGCCGCGGGCATGGAGCAAACGCCTACCAAGGACGCGGAGGCAGCTCAGGAATGACAACGACGGACTTTCCACGCAACAATCGCCCGCCGGCAGGGGAACGAGCTACAACANAATTGGGATTTTGTAAGAACCAGGGGCGTAACAAAAAATTTTTTTCGGGGGGGGGAATGGGGGGAGGGGGTCCCCGGCGGCCCCTATCGGGGCCGCCGGGGAAAATTTTTTGAAGTTTTAACGAATTTTCTTAAGGAAATTGATCAATCTTTTGCCTTTGGTGAAAAAAAAATTTCGAAAAATTTTTCAAAAAATTTTTTAACGGGGGGACCCTTTTCATTTTTTTTGGTCTTGGGTTCAGGGTGCACAACTCACTTCTCGAAAAACATGGCAAATTGCCTGAAAAACATGGCATTTACATGGCAAAATTTTCCAAAAAACATGGCTTTTACATGGTAACTTTTTTTAGACTACAAAAATTTCAAAAATAAAGATTATCGCTGCCGCTCGTATGTTCCTGCTCTTTTTCCAATACCAAAAGCTCGTTTTTAAAAAGGAATTCATTTTCTGAAGGGTGAAGGGGTGGCGGCGGCCCCGTTAGGGGCCGCCGGAGAAAATTTTGGAAAATTTAGGCTCTCCTCTTAAGAAAATTGGTAATTTTTATTTGTATTTTTAAATTGAATTAATTTTCTTGGAGGGGTTGTGGCGCCGGTCCCGATAGGGGCCGGCGGAGAAAATTTTGAGAATTTCAGCTCTTTCCTTTAAGAAATTTGATTACTTTTTGGCCACTTATTTTTAAGAACTATCATTGTACGAACGGCGCCGGCGGCCCTGATAAGGGCCGCCGGAGAAAATTTTAAAAATTTAAGCCTTTTTGGTCAGTTTTTTTGTTTTTTAATGTAATGGAGATGTCGGCGGCCCCGATAGGGGCCGCCGGAGAAAATTTTGAATTTTGGTACTTTTTTTTTTAAAGAAATTTGGTCATTTTTTTCAACTTTTGCTATCAAATCAACAAAAATCAAAAAACATGGCTAAAAACATGGCAACTTGAAAAACATGGCAAAAAACATGGCAAATTTTCAAAAACATGGCATTTGCCATGTATACATGGTAATTTGTGCACCCTGCTTGGGTTTCGGGGGAGGGGGAATTCCCCCCCTGCCCCCCCCCCCTTGTTACGCCACTGGTAAGAACTGATTCGATATCTGTGCATATAATAAAGGTGTTTGGCTTCGGCGGAGCTGGCGGAGGAGGGGGACCAACAGGCGCTAATCGCCAGTTTAAGTCCAAATACGAGAAGACGCCGGTGAATGGCAGCGCCGGGGGCCACGGACACGGAGGGCGCTACAAACAGACATTGGGCACCAACAAAGCTCAGGCAAACAAACGAATAAACGGTTCAAAGGGTAAAAACGCATTTTGGCGATGTTTAGACGACTTCGCCGACGCAACAGAGTCAGTGGACCGCAAAGGTATCCGGTGTGATCTACACCGATGTGAGTTTGAGATTAATGGGAAATTCGATTTTGAATATTCTTTGAGATCAATCAGGATTTATTTTTTGCAAATTTAAGGACGAAGATTCTGATGGCGACGAGGATGCTGTCTCTTCGGATGGGAGTGGATCCAAATACTCGGTGGCGAAGCCAGAGGATGAGGGGCAACAAAGGGAGGACGAAGAGCCGAATGAGGAGCAGAAGGAACCATCGGAGGAGGGGAAGGCGGCATCGACCGAGTCGGAAGTGAAATTGGAGGAGAAGATGGCCATTTTTGAGACACTTGTTGATGGGAAAAAAGTGTGAGTCCTGTGTCCGGAGGGGCGGGATGAATATATAAGTTTAATTAAAATTAATATTTCAAATGTATTAAATTAAAATCGAATATCTAGTTAATAAAGGAATAAAATGTTTAGGTTTGTGAGCAAATTCGAGTCATACATCGAAGGGATGGAAGAACAGCAGCAGCAGGAGGACCCGCCGTATCCTGCACAGGACATCATAGCCGCAAGCAGCAGTAGCACCGAGATGGTCGCCACTGGAACTAAGGTAAACCACATAGGTTGACTCGTAAATATGTTTCATTTGAAGCGAACTTCTGACCACATACCTTAATTTCTTTTTGTTATCTCTTTTGGCATGCTATTTTCTTTCGTTTCAGAATATGGTTTGAAAATTTAGAAATAGCCAGGAGTTTAATTTCCTTCTCCTTTAGTCTGCCGCGGTTGCCGCCGCCGTTGCGGCGATGATGAGCATCAACAAGGAGAACCACCAGTCGATGTCCACCGTTACGCCTGGTTAATTTTTATACGGAATACCTCATCTTTTTTTAATTTTTGTTTTTATTTTTTTTTTGCTTGTTTATTTTTTGAAATTTCTTTTTAAGGAGCCACCATCAGTCCCGCAATGGGTGGATTTGGCCGAAGTCGCCGTCATTAAAATTACCAGAACAACATCGAAAGTCGGAGTGAATGCACGATTTTGACACATACTTAAATGTTTGGATTTAAACTTTTGGTGGCCACTGGCCAGATATTTGTTGTTTGAATATTTTATTGTCTGAAAAGAATCTCTATTTTATGTTCCTCTTGTTTATGTCTAGTTAAAAGGATAGTGTTTCTTCGTTTCAAAATACATATACCTACACCTACATAAGCAGGTTGAACATCATTTCATCGTATAAGATATGGGGTAAACAATCCCCCTTTTCGCAACAATTCAAAATCCCAAATTTGGTGCCATTTACTTAAGATACGGGCCTTTGGTGGGGAATGACCGACGGGGAAATGATCAACATATGCAAAGAACTACCCGCGCATAAGGGCATACATGAAACAAATACAAGGAGGACACCTCCACCGGACATTCCTTAAACATCCATTTTCCTTATTTTTTTAAATTTCAACTACAACATTCAATTTTATAAAAGAGGAAGTTAACCTTTTAATTATATTTTTTGAAAAAAACGATTGTTTAAAGTCTCTCGAAATACTTTATCAGATAAAATAATTTTGCATTATTTACATGGTCGGTTAATCAACAAAAAATTGATCATAAGTTCTTCCACGCCCTCTGGGCATATTCGCCTTCCACATCGACTGACTCCTCTCCGATGACCATCTCGCCCTCCACCGCCATCATCCTTCCGCTCTCTTCATCTTCATCCATCCCCTCTTCCTCCTCTTCCATCATCGTCATGTCCAGATCATCATCATCTTCTTCACCGCTTCCTCCGACATCGGAGACCACTCCTCCTCGAATTGTTCCTCCCATGCCGCTCTCATCCTGCTCCTCTCCAATTCGCGCCGAGCTCATCGCCACGTCCGCTTTTATCGCTGCTCGGATGGCATCAATCCGGTGCTAAAAAATTAAGCATTTTTTGAATTACACCAAAAAAGTATTCATAGTCTGTTAATTATCACTAATAAATGTTAATAAAAATGGAAAATTCACCGCAGGCAACCATCCTTCATCTGGATTATATTCCTTTAGCGTTTCTAGACAATCCTTGCGGCAAATTTTTTGTGCTATCGGCAGCATAACATCACAGACACAATACCACATCTGGCGCAACGGTGGTAACACTCCTGAATAATAAATCCATGTATATAAAACAAAAANCGCTGCTCGGATGGCATCAATCCGGTGCTAAAAAATTAAGCATTTTTTGAATTACACCAAAAAAGTATTCATAGTCTGTTAATTATCACTAATAAATGTTAATAAAAATGGAAAATTCACCGCAGGCAACCATCCTTCATCTGGATTATATTCCTTTAGCGTTTCTAGACAATCCTTGCGGCAAATTTTTTGTGCTATCGGCAGCATAACATCACAGACACAATACCACATCTGGCGCAACGGTGGTAACACTCCTGAATAATAAATCCATGTATATAAAACAAAAAGAAAATTAAATTTTAATATTTATGAGTTTAAAAATAAATTCTACTAGTTGAAAATTCACTTGGTCTATACACGTAGTCTAAGAAAAGGCCGCTAAGGGGCGCTCCGACAGCAGATGACGTTGCAGCTTTAAGGCGTAACCGCTCCGGAATGTACTGCAATTAGAAAAAGTAAAATAAAATGGTATAAATAATAATAAATTGTTTTTGTGTAGGATTTCTTCGTTCGATTAGGTTTGCCTGATTCTTCTTGAAGGACACCATAATGGATTGAAAACAACGAGCCCATGGATCCTTTCGTGGATCATACCCAAACCGACACCACAATCGACCCCTGAAATTTAATAGTATTATTAGAAATAAATACATTCAATTTGTGGATTTAAATTATAAATCAAGGCTGGATGGTTTCGTTTAGGCAGTTAAAGGAAAGCGTAGAAATTAAACCTGAATCTTCACAAAAAATTCTTTAAAAGAAAATTTTTTAGAAAAACATTCTTGCCCAAATATAAAGTGCGTTATTTAAAAATCCAACTATGTTACCCATTTTAAGTTATTCTAAATTTAAAGCAGATCAAAAAAGGATTAAACGATATAGGTTAAAAAAATTAAGCTCTAAAATCAGTAAGTTGATTCTAATATTTAAAGAAAATCAATAATTGGTCAATTTTTAAACATTGGTCATAATATCGTTAATTTATATGGATTTTTTAAATTTTGAAATGTCACTGATTAGGTTGATGGGAATCTATAATTAGAAAATCCATTATCTTCTTCTATAAATATATAATTCAAAAGGAAAAGACCATGGACCACTGTTGATGTAGAAGGCATATTTGGCCAAAACGATCCTTCAAATTTCATCATTAATGAGTTGGGTCTTTCTGTCATAATATTACTTGAGCATGGCATCTGTCAGTCGAGTACGGTATGAGATTGCTAAGCGAGACCACAAAGGTCGTTCGGCAAATAATTCCACGAACATCTTATGAACTTCTGCATTTTTACACCTTTTAAGTGGATAATTCATAGTTAATATTTAAAATTTGTTACGGTCATGGACCTCAATTTCACATCCTGAATTGCCTTTTCGCTTGGTGCTTCCGGAAAGGGATCATTATAGTTTACTGTAATAGTCAGTGCCTTTCGCTCATTTCGTAGACCTATTTTTTCATATAAAATATTGAAATTTACACCAAGGTTCTGACTTTTCCCGTGACCAACACCCTCTGTCGTCTTCTTGGTCCAACGCTCAATGTCGTCGTGTAGAATGAACTTAGACGGAGTGTTGTAGCGGCTGTACTGATATGGCGGCAAATAGCTGACCGTGTCCAGCGTATCTAATAAAGAAATTTATAGAGTATAATGTGAAATTTAAAAAAAAAGTTTAAAATTTTTGCCTTGCTCTCCAGCAGGAGACGTCGTCAATTCATCGCCGACATCGAGTTCAACTAATTTCTTCCTGTATCTTTGTTGTTGCTCGTCCCACCAGTTCAAAGAGGATGGGAAATCGGTTGGGACCAAGCGTGGAATCAGATCGTGATGAAATGATGCTTAAAAAACAATTAATAAAATAAAAAATAATTGATTCCTCATATTACAAACCCCTTTGAGTGGTATCAAAAGTTGTTGTGTTGCTGAGTGGTAAAAATTGGAAATCGCAGATATTGCGGAATGAATAGATTGTAGAAACCTAAATATTAAATTACAACTTTAAAAAAATAAGAGGAAATGCTTAAATGATTTTTTAGATGCCTCAGATTCGCCTTTTAAAATCATTTTTCAAGTATAATTATTATCAATATTTTTTGTTGCATCTCGCCTTTAGCCGGATGGTGAAAAGTATCTGACCAAAAATCGATCAAAACTACCATCTAACTCTAAATTCGATGCTTTATTCTTGCCATTAATCTTAATATTTCTTCAGAAACGCCATTTTTTCTGAACAAATCAATTTTTTACGACTTTTGGCAATTTTTCTGTTCATTAATTTTTAGATCATCATTGGCATCCATCAAATTGAAAAATCTCCCAATTCTCGGACTGACCATCCCTATGCAGCAAATATCCAATTGTTGTTGTTGTTGCTGTTCTGCCTTTTCCCGCTCTTCCTTGCACAATTTTCCATCATTCTCGCGTCGTTTGCGCCGCCGAATGCGCAGGACCAAGGTTGCGTTGCCGGAGAACACAGCGCTCTGATTCCGTCGTTCTGCGATCATACTGGAGTGGAACGGGTTGTCCGGTCGGAATTGCAACTCCAATGGGGTGTTGTTGAAATGTGCCTAAACCAAATGCTGAATAAGTAAAAATGGATTATTTTTCAGATCAATTTTCAAATCATTCTTATCATCATATACATTCGAGAGTGTTCGTATTCCGCCTAGAGTCTCTAAGGATTTTTGGACATTCTTGATCACGCCAGGGTATTCGACGAGCACAAACTCTGTTACTTGATGAGCGCTTGAAGTATGAGAATATTGGAGATGGGAAAACATTCTACGACTAAAATTAAATTAATAAATAGAACATCCAGCTTAAAAATTCAAGGGAATTGGAACAATGACGGTAATCAATGATTAAAAGTTATGAAAAATTTACTATAAAAATCTTGTATGTTTAAAAATAAATTATTTATAGTTACCAGCATATTAAATCCGTAATAAAAATTTAGGAACATGCAAAGTGTAAAGTCTAGATCACAGTCAATAATACTTCCTGGCACATTTCGATCGGAGTAAAATCATTCAAATTTGTTCCAATTTAAGCTCTTTCTCCGGCGTGTCAAATGGTGCAAAGTACGACTCTACAACATCGTTAGTAACTTCTTCTAATTTTGCTGGTTTCCATTTTGGGTTTCGGTCTTTGTCAATCAAAACTGCAGTAAAAAACATGAGTGGCTTATTAGCAGCAAAATAACTGTTCTAACTTGCTCGACAGCCCTCATGGAAATCATTGTCGGCCAAAAAACGCTGAGTGAGTCGATATTCCAGTGGAAAAACCTAAATCTTCTAT
>LDKF01006396.1:0-10060 GCA_001026735.1 Rotylenchulus reniformis | reverse complement strand
ACGAGTGTTTTCGCGCCACTTCGTGGCGCAAAAACACTCGTTAAACAATTAAAAATTTAAAAGATTTTTAAAAACCCCATAAAAAAAGTCACCTGTAATAGGGGATATATGCGATCTGCGATGCATTTTGCCTAAGCAAACACCAAACATTTGATCGATGAAGCGAAGAGAATAAGGCTGATAAAAACGAAAAGGCCTAAAACGAAAAAGCTAAGTGGGTATTAGAGTAAAAATATTGTACCTTCAAAGATGCAGTTGATGAAGAGAAAAAGAATTCAAATTTTCAGATTTCGTATATAAAATAATAAATTAAATATATAAAGATGTTTCTATTAAAATTTTATCCATTAAAAACTATATGCTGCAACAATAATTTGAGGTATAAATAATCTTTTTCGCATATTTATACTCATTTAACATTTTAATTTAGGCCTTTTCGTTTTATCATCCATTTTAATATCTTGCATAGGATATAGAAAGGATCAAACCAAACATTATCTACAGAGAATATTGTTGTATTTACATATTAAAAAAGATTACAATATTTCTTTCCATACTATATTTTCTATTTTCGTATCAATATTATCTGGCGATAATTTAATTTTTATATGATCCCAAGATCCAACGCGAGATATTGCTACATAAGTTTGCCCGTGAGAAAAGCTAGGTCGTGTCCAATCAATACCAATTTTTTTATATGTTGAACCCTGACCCTTTATAATTGTGGCTGCAAAGGCCAGACGCACTGGAAACTGGTGTCTTTTCAATGGTACAGGAAATTCACTTTCTGTTATTAGTGAAATTCTGTGAATGTATGCTTCAGTTCCATTTTTGTCTCCCCCTAGAATTATACATCTTAGCATATGATCTTTTAGATCTATAACTTGTAATATTGTTCCATTACAAAGACCCATTTCTATATTTATATTTCTCAGTAGCATAATCTTACAATTCTTCTTTAAACATAATCTATGCAAAGGAAAACCAGGAGCATTAAAAGAATTCATAATCTCCGGCGTTATGGGAAAATTAGCTGTTGTTTCTACTTCATCTATACTCAAGTATGTAAATTCATCACCAGGGAATTTTTCTAATGCCATGTCATTATAATGATCAATTATATCATTATATGGCGAAAGTATCATTCTATCCTTTATTTCACAATAATTATATGAACTGAATAAATCTCCATAAATTTCATCGACTAAATTCGAATCAAATGATAAAATACTTGTTTTTGGAGGATAAACAAACCCATTATAATCCACACCATTACCAATATTAAGTACCTCTTCAGCAAATTTTTGATCAATGGCACGGTTGTTTATTTGCAATTTAATTGTTTGAAAATATTTCCACAGATTTGACTTTTTTATAGTCATGTCTACTATTTCACTTCTTGTGCTAAATTTTTTAATTGGCAATGTTTGTCTAAAATCGCCAGCTAATATCATGTTTTTTCCGCCAAAAAGTTTTTCCGATTTTGTTAATTCACGAAGTTTTTTATCTATTGTATTAAGAACAAAACGGGGTGCCATTGGTGCTTCATCAATTACAAAAAAATCAGAATTTAAAATTTCCTCTGCTTCTTTCGTTCCTGCAACTATATTTGACATTGATTCAGCATTTAAATTTAATGGTAATTTAAATCGATTGTGCAAAGTCCTACCGTTTTTTAACAGTGTGGCAGCAATACCCGAAAAAGCCATATTGGTCATATTTTTTTGGTAACTATTGACCAAATGATATAATGCATTTAATGTATATGACTTTCCTGTCAATATAGATTAATTTTTGTTTCATCTTATCATTAACCACCTGTTTAATTATGTCGAAAATGAATTTCTGTTCATTATTCATATGATTATAATAATCATCTGCCATTCTTTTTTCTTCTTCAGGATCAATTTGGATAGCTTCGTTATTATTTTTCAACATTTTTTGTGGCATAGTTTGAAAATTTGCTAAAGATTTACCTCCTTGTATTAAATGTTTATTTATATTGAAAAGTGCCATTTTGTATGACGAATCAGTAGAATTATTTCTTAAAAAATCTTCCGCTAAATTATCTTTAAATTTTCCCCATAACAATTCAGGATATTTGGGATCACAATACAATAAAATACTCGCGAACAAATTTCTTAAAGCAGGTGGAAACCTAAAATGACTTGCTTCTGTGAGACAAAATATCCATTCATCATCATTTTTAACTAATCCACGGGCTACACATGCCTGAGCAAAGGTATTATAAATTATACCATCTACAGTTTTTAAATCATTGAAACTTGTCCCGTGAACATGTAGTAAAAGATATCTTAAATAATATTTTTCTCCCTCTGTGGGACTGATTGGATACATTCTTCCTAATGTTTTTGCTGATAAATTATATTTTCTTAAATGCCATTTTCCCAATTTGGAATTCCAGGTGCAAAATTTGGGCATATCAGGGTATAAATACTTATCTACATGCGGATTTTCTTTAAAAAAATCAAAATATGCCATTAATTTACTTTTCTTGTCCCTTTTCTCCATAATTGTCTCTTCCTCATCTTTTTCGTCAAAATATATTATTTGCTCATTTTCAAGATGTACTGGTAATCTTTGAACCGAATGGGATTTTTCCTGTAATGGGAACTTAAAAATTTTCCAGCATGCCTCAACGGGGCTAAGATATCTTGCGTCAAGATAGTTTCCTGCCTCATCATATATTAATTCTTTTATTCGTCCATTTTCACTGGTCACACATCGCAACATTGCCGCATCATAGCCTTTAAAGATGTATTTGTAGATATATTTAACAGCTTTAATGTCAGCAACTTTTTCTACATTTATGTGTGCTCTGAATCGTTTTAGCAAATATCGATTATACGGGACAACATCTTGGTTTGTCATTGCCTTTGATTTTCCTGTTTTCCAATCCTTTTTATTAACTGATTTTCCATTATTCGGTCGCTTATATAAGGGATAACCATTTTCATTTACCTCAGTTTTCTCTCTAAATGCTTTAGGAAATTTTTTATTACATTTTCTTTTCTTTTGGCACCAACACATACTCTCAGGAAAGTCAGGTCCGCATGGACCATGTATCATAAGGGATGTTACCAAATCATATAAATCTTTGTCTTCATTTTCATCAGGTATTTCAGCAGAAATAAATTTGTCTATATCATCCGTATTTTTCCATTTATTGCTAGAATCTAATGTCAATAACATATGAAGGTGTGGTAATCCCCTTTTTTGAAATTCAATTGTGTAACAAAAGCCAGCAACTTTTCCAAATATTTTATCATTTATTATTTCTTTTAGAAATTGTTTTACTTTTAATTGGAATACCCTAGCAACAATATCTGGTCTATCATACGTCTGTTGACCAGGTAATAGAGATTTAAGAATATCATCATCTTTAGGATTACATGTAAAAGTCAGAAATAAGTCAGGGCGGCCGACCTCATTTACTATGGCCATTGCGTCCATAAAGCTTTCATGCAAATTCCTTGGTCCTCCAGTAAAGCTAGAGGGTAGTATGATTTGTTTTTTAACATAAGCCCCCTCTTCGGTTGCTTTCGCCTGTATAAATTTATCTAAGGCAGTGTATGTTTCTTTACAGATTTCTTTTTGGTGTAATTTAATATAATTTAATCGGCTCCATTCTATACGCGCCGCTTGATCTACACACCATTGTTGAAATAATTTACTACTATAATGATGCGGCAAAAATTTCGCATCATTTCGAAAAAATAATTTATATTTTGTAAAATCGCATAATGAAATCTTTTTACCATGTAAATTTTTTAAATTATAATGCCATCCTCGATAATTGTTTGGATATAATATAGGGTAACATAATGGTTCGACAAATGGACTTAATGGATATATAGTATTTATCTTTTTATTGCTTTTGGAATGCACGACTATGTTTGCAGCTGGTATATCATCATTCGCATCCCTCCAAATTATTGCGCAGACCTCATTAGATCTTGGAATATTATAGCGCCTTAAATCTATTCCTTCCTTAATGTCAAATAACATTGCTATGTCAGGAATATCGGTTCCATTATTTTTGGCTTGTTCAACTGCCTCCTCATATACATCCTTCATCATTTCATATGACTGAGAATAAATATAATGTTCCCGTAAATAATTTTCTATATAAGCTATGATTTCTATTGTTCTATCACTTGGGTCCCCATGGACATGATCATCGAAAGCATGTATACGAAAATCGATTGCTTGATCTGTGTCTATGAAATAAAGTTGTCCATTCGTAGGTAAATCAAACATTTCAGCTTGAGCAGCAGCATTATATGAATGGTATACACTTCCTTGTATTTTGAAAATCGGAATATTTTTATCTGGAAATCGAAAACGCATGCAACCTAATGAAGCACATGAAAAGGAAGAATTTAAAGCCCGTATATTTTGTTTAAAAACTCGATTTAATTCACTAATTCTTGTATAATTATCTATGTCAAGTTCAGGCTGAAACAAAAGACGTAATTCCATAGGATAATCTTGGATCAAGTCTTCTAACCCAGCTAGTTTACCATAATTGCAACATCCTAAGAATTCATTAGCACCGTATGTTTTACTTTGTTCTTCTTCAAAATGAATAGCTGGACAGTGATTACATTTTATGTTAAAATCACTAAGTTTATATGGTGTAAAATTTGTGACATCATATTGGCTAGCTTTTAAATAGGATTTTTCTTTCAATCTTAAATGTGGATCATTCAAATCAATTTCGTCCAAATTTATTACTTCATCCAATTCACATGATTTTCGTTTGTAAGAATTTCTTTTTTCGTTACTTTTCTCATTGGAAAAATCAGACCGCTTTTTTAGGGAGCTTTGAACCCTTTCATTCAACAATCCGCTTTTTTTATCGGGAGCTTTGAACCCGTCAAACTGTTGCTGCATCGTAGAAGAAGAACATGGTGTATCTAGCGATGATAAATTTTGCTTATGACGAACCATAATTATCTAAAAAAAAAGAAATGAGAAAAGTTTGCATTTAGAATACATAAGATTATTTATTTATGAAAAATGAGCGATGAAATGCGGCGGTCTGTTTGGGTGAAATTAATTTACAACAATAAAAGAAAATGAAATAATATTTTACTGATATCAAATTCAAAAATTGTTTTTTAATTGTCGGTTCTTGAGAGGGCAAAAATATTTAAATATCGTCTTCATTTACTTTATTATGATTATCCATTGATAAAAATCTTGGACACTTGCAGAGACTAAAACTGATAATGGGCCTTTTAAAAAGCAATATTTAGATTATAGAAAAGAAGGGAGTAGGTTCACCAGCTTTACATTTTTAAATAAATATTAATAAAAATTTATTAAGGATTTTTAATTAAAGCAGGATAAAAAATGTAATCCTATCATAATTTACTGGAGAAATTATTTGTTAAAGAGATTGTGAAAAAAGTATGTATTAGTGATTTGTGAACTTTAATAAAAAGCGATGGAGCGGGAAGATTAAGATGATGCAACTTTGAATCAAAAGAATGGGAATTTTCGTTTCGCAATGTCAGCCAAAAATATTGATTGGTTATTTTGTGTTGTGAGTTGCTAACGAAAAAAAGGTAAGCGGGAAGTTATTGGCCTAAAGCGTAAACATGGAGAAAGATCCAAAAGTGAAGAGTAAAGCAAAAAAAAAACATTTGGTCAAAATTCCAAAAGTGAAGAGTAAAGCAAAAAAAAACATTTGGTCAAAATAACTATTAATTTTATGTTGTTTCAAATAATTTTTTTGTAGACCTTGGGTTTTTTATTTTTCTTAAAAATCATCTTTTATTAAGTTTTCGACTTCTTCATTTTTAATTTTTAATTTACAATTTTCGACTTCTTCATTTTTAATATTCGCAATTTAAGTATTTCGGCATGTCATTAGTTTCGATATTTTGTCATTAGATATTTCGTAGTTACTTTTCCTGGGGATCATTTTTCTCTCTTCTTTAACAATGGAGACAGACGCAAAAACAAAACAAAACGCCACACAGGAATTCAAAAGTGATGATTTTTGAAAAGCATTTAATATAATAGATAGTTAGGGACTCAATTTCAAATAAGCTAAAAACAACGGAGACTCAATCGTGCAGACTCAATCGTGGAGACTCAATAGTGTTGCGACTCAATCGTGCAGACTCAATCGTGGAGACTCAATAGTACAGACTCAATCGTGCAGACTCAATCGACCCCCACCGCTAAAATTTTTCTTTCTTGAATATGGTAATACGAAATAGTAAAGATTTAAACATCAAACCAACGGTCTTTTTTCGCTATCAAATTGTTTACCTATTTATCATCTGAAAAGTCTATCAAAACAACCGCATAGAGACCACTTTAAAATATTTTTTCCACATTTATATGTATGGGTTGGAAGCTAGGTGTGCCTCCGCTGTGAAAAAAGTTGTGGCCAAATTACTGTGAATTTGGCCATAATTATTATTTTGGCAATACTTTTTTTCATAATGGCCCAATCCGAGCGTGCTTGGATCCATTTTTTTTTAGTTAATTTTTATTCATTAACATTGAAATTAAACTCATTTCTCTTCTAGGTTTGGTTTGAACCGAGTTATAGCGAGAGCCGCAAATGTCGTACGACCGCACCTAAACGCAATCATCCTTTGCGACATTTTGACCCTTTCTCATTTAGGTACGATAATTATTTGGGCGCCGATTGAATTGCTTTTAATCCTCGTTCTTTGGAAGCGAATCTTTTACTGAAGTGACAGAGAAAAATAACGGATTCATAAAGGAAAACTTCCTCTTCATAAAATCCCAGAGCCAAAAATAAATTTCTATTTCAATAGAATTTTTACAAGGATTATATATATTTTAGTGTTCGGCGCGGAGGGTCGGACGGGATCTGGTTCGGGAATCCCGCGATTCAGTCTCGATCCCGAACAGTTCCCCGAGTGTGTTCGTTTTTTGTTCGGACAGGATCCGGTTCGGAAATCCTGATTCAGTTATATATCTTCAAAGATTTTTGCGATTTTTAGGACTTACTAATTTAATCCACCAAAACCCCAAACCACCTTCTCTTACACATTTTCCTTCTGCCAATCAGAGTCCTTTGTTTTGTGTGATCAGCAGCAGTAAGGGTGCACCCAATTTGGTCAACAAAGAGGGCTGATTAAGCGCAGCTAATCCGTCGGTCGGCTGATCGGCGGAGGGATAAAGCTCCGCGCAGCAGCAAATCCCCCGCTGATTTTAGCGAACATCGTCTGCCGCCCCACTTCGTGATCATCATCCCAGCCAAACAAAACCCAAAATAGCAAACTATTGATCGATCAGTCGCCCAAATCCCCCACCCAAAATGATCACGAATCCATTCCATACTGATCATGATCAGTTCGGTGGGAGCACAATTTTTGCGGAATGTATGAAAATATATGTAATTTTTGGAGAATATTTCTTAATCGGAACTCATGGGGTGTCAATTTCCTCTTGTAAGGGGGGCGGGTCTAACCCCGACCCGTAAAAAAGCGAGTAAACAGTTTCTGTCCAATTTTTACCCCGTTTAGCACTGTGGAAACAAGGCCAAAAGTATCCCACTGCCCCAATTCAGAGTTATTGGCATAATTTCCATTTTATGAATGTTATTTTTCATTAGGAAAGAGGGTCAAAAGTTTCAAAAAAAAATTCCCTGGCGAACCCTATTTGGGCTGCCAACAGCCCTTTTTTCAGTGAAATTTCTTCAATAAAAAATTCCTTTAAATAAAAAAATAATAATAAATTTTCTTATGAAACACGAAAAAGTACGATATATATGGGTACGAAATACGAACTTTTTGACGCTACGAGTACCAAATACAAGGGGCTCAAAAAGTACGAAAAATTATGAGTACGAAATACAAGGTGTCAAAAAACCTGCTATGAGTACGAGTACGAAGATACTGTCTTGTCTGCAAGCCTCTTAATTTTTGGTCTTTGATGCTTTTTTTGAAGATCAAACCCCGGTAACCCGGATTCAGTTCGGATAACCGAACAATTTCCAAAAATTTGGTTACTTACAAATTCCACCATTCGTCTTACATAGACATGTCCTATCAACAGCTGTTGTTGCTGCTACTGCTCCAATTTGCCGTCGGCGGTTCGTCATCCTCTTCAGCAGAGGAGCACAACAGCAACGACGGGAATGCCCTCGGAGATGACCGTCCCGAGCCTCCACCATCGACACCGTTCAGCTGTTACACATGCAATGTAGATGGTGGGCAGGACGACACGGAGCCCTGCGTGGACAAGGTCCAAAATCGGAATTTTTTCAATTTTTTTTTTGAAAATAAAGGGTTCGAATGGGAGAGATTAAGAGTAGTACCTGCATACCTTATTTTCTGTATTAAGTGCCCTCCCTGCAATTAGTCCCTCCCCTCCCTGTAATAGATCCCTCATTTTAAGAGGTGTTTGAAAAATAAGACTCCGGCGGGGGTCCTAAGACAGGCAAAACGGTAAATTGGACATGTTATTTGAGAATGGTCTAAAAACCAATGGGCGAGGGAATGGTGTAGCTTAGGTAAAACTTTAGCTCAAACAAAAAAAAATCCTGGTTCAACTACTTGTTTAATTTACATTACCGGGTTTCCGATTTAATTTACATTACCGGTTTTCTGGTTTAATTTACATTACCGGTTTTCTGATTTTTTTGTGAATTTTTTGGTTCCAATCGATTGTCATAAAAGCCTTAAAGGACACCAAAAATAGCTCTTCTCGGGGGTTATAAAAATTGAACTTCCGCTCTACTCCCCGTCCCCTGCGACTATATCATTATGTTCCGTCCAGAAAATTCAGATTTTCCTCAATTTTCATTTCTTCAAACTCGTGTTTTTGGTGTCATTCGACCCAAAAATTGAGTTGAAATAATTTTTTAAAGAAAATTCGACCCAAATATGGGAAGAAAAACTGGAAAGTTCCCTTTTTAACACCCGCTTCGCTTCCCCTGATCCGATTTGAAGGTTACCATGATAAAAATCTTGATTACCGTATTCTGTTGCCCTTACAGGTCGAACAGTGTCCGGACCCGGTTTCGGATACGGGTTCGACCACCTCCTTCCCCTCCTGCTCCTCTGTCCTCTACTTCTCCAGAGATCGTCGTCCTTCCGCTTCCGCCTCATCCGCTTCCGGACGTGCACATTTCCGCAAGTTCTGCACGAGTCCGGGCAGTGCGGACTTGCTGACCCCGCTGTTGAGCCGACTCGCGGAACGCGGCGGTGCCGGAGGCGTATGCCAATCCGTGGACAGCTGGGTGAGCGAGGGGAAAATTGCTGGGAATTTTGGGGGAAATTTGGGTGAGAAATTTAGAAATTTAAAAAATGATATATAAGTAATTGGAGGAAACAGACAAAAATCCAACCAAGGCTGGGTCCGGACCAATGAATACCAAAATCCTTGTTCGTATCGGTTCCTTGGACATTTGACCAGGGATTCTTTGGTACCCTATTCCTCTGTATTAAGCCATCACCCTGCAACAATTAGTTCCCTCCTTGTAATAGACCACCCTCTGCTGAAGAGGGGTTGAAAAATAAGACCCCCGGGGGGTCCTAATACAGGAAATACGGTACCAAACCCATTGGTAACGGTTCCTTGAACATTTGACCAAGGGGTTCCTGGTATCCTTGGTCCGGGACCGGCTTGGTAGATTCTTTACCTCGTTCCTTGGTCCCTCCAATTTTGGATGTCTAAAAAAGGAATTGAAAAAAATCTAATGGGAAAATGGAAAAATGGGGTAAAGAGACAAAAAAAGGGACAAATTGTCCAAAAATTCTGAGAAATTCGAAGAAACTAAAAAACCCCACAAACTACAAATTTAGGCCATAAAGTTGGAAAAATTTACGAAAGACTAAATTTAAATAGGCTAGGTATGATAAGAAGAAAATACACCCGAATGTGCGCGAATGTGGATTGAAAATTTTCTGTTGGAATTTTTTTTCCCAACTTTTACCCCGAATTTTCGTAGGCTCAAATCGCCTCGGACCCGGTGCTGCCGATCATCGCGGAGGGGCAGACGCGGACGCGCGCGCTGTTGCGCCGGATCAACGGAAGGCGGCGA
>LDKF01006363.1:0-10075 GCA_001026735.1 Rotylenchulus reniformis | reverse complement strand
CCAGACTGGAACATATGGCAGTTTTTTATTTTTTTAACGTCCTAGCACCGATTGAACGGGAACAATTTTTGTTGAGAGAAAAGGCTAATAGGAAGAAATGTTTCCGTTGTGCGAAGTAGCGCAGTTGGTAATGCGCTCGCCAGCCTATACATTCATTAGCGGTTCTATGCCAAACGCACAGTTATATTTTTTAACTTTATTTTAAAAATCGGATTCATATTTTTTTCTCGAAAAATTGAAGCCTTCCTGCCAGCAGAACTGTTCGATAGATAAGCTATTAGCGAAATCAGAACAACAATGTACAAAATCAGAAAATACCGAATCTGATTTTGTGGAAAATCTTTGCAAGCTAACAATAAGCTATTAATCATGATGTCTGGTGATCTTTCGGTTAAGAAAAATCTTGCTATAATGGTTTTATGAAAGTGGAATTCCGCATGACATTTGAAGAGCAACAAATATTACTCTTATTAACGGCTTTTCAAACACAATGATCAATCCGTCGATGCTTGTTAGCACGCATAGCAATAGCTCTCCGCGTCAACATAGCTCAAGTCGTCGCCAGCAACACTTTTGTGCATCGGAGTGGAGACAGTGGGCCTTGCTGGTGTATCCGGAATACAGGAGGGGCAATATTCGACTGAAAATGCATGAATCGTATAGATTTTTCCACTAATGGGGCTAATGGGGATAGAGCGAATCAGAGCGTCCTCCCCGTCGCTAGAAAACTGATTATAATTATATTCAGAGAAAACCTAGAGAAGTGATTTGGTGTCAAAGATATCACTAAATGTCTGCTATAAACTTACTTGTTAGCGAAAACAATATCCGATTTGGCCAGGTATAAAAAAGTTTTGGCCATGTTAAACCACCAAAGATCTGACCATAACTTTTTTTTTACTTGTCCAAATCGAATAGTTCTTCCTGCAATTTTATAGCAGACTTTTAGAGCCATCTTTTGATACCAAACTCACTTCTCTCATTTTTCTATCGCAAGGGGAAACGACCGACGGAGGAGAGGTCTCGGGGTAGGGAAAGGAAGAGGAATTTTTGAAGTGCTGGGTCGTTAAAAATCCAAATGGGCTGTGTTTTCGGTTTTTCTTGAAAATTTATGAAATTTTCGAGAAAAACCTCTTTCCGTTAAAAAATTACTACAACGAATTAGTTTACAGTCGTCGGCGGATTGGGCGATGTTATTCAGCAGCGGAGACATAATCAGAATACAGGCAAAGAAAAAACGCACCAAAAAGTTGACATTTTTCAGGAAATTTTTTATGGGAATGTATGGAAATGGATGAAAGAATAAAGTAGATTTGGCCATTATTTTATAGTGAAATTATCAGACCAGCAGAAAATGTTCCATTGGACAAATCAGCATGCAAAAATGAATGTTCTGGGTGGATGCCATCCAATTTTGGTATCAAAAATGAAAAAAATGATTTGATTAAGCAAGAAATGTTCCATTGGATAAATCAATATGAAGATACATGGATCTTGTCTAATAATACTAATAAATCCCAGTCCCATCCACCGTTTTTACCAATTATCATAAGTCATAAATTTATCATTTCACACTATTTTTTTGTTTACACATTTAATTTTTTCGTAATATGTAAAACAACTGCAATAATTTGAGTTTTACAACAATAAATTCGTATCATGAGATCTTGCATAACATGGTAATACAATATGTATAACAAAAATTGCAATAATCAAAATATGCATTAAATTTCAATCAAGTCGAGACCCGGGTGTTCAAGCTATTTCACATGCGTTCTGGGAGTTGTTAGTCGGAGCACTTAATTATGCAGGATCCTGCTGACCAATGTGTCGGTTCAATTTCGCGATGATCCCAGAATCGACTGTTCCGCATTTATCAGTTTTCAGATCTTGCAGAAGGCCAATGTCACCAAGCCTGAAGTGTCAAAATAATTTTCAAATTTCATTTCATTAATTTGTAACCTTTTGTCCAAAAAATGTAGTGGTCCATGCGTAGGTGCTGCAAAAGATGAAAAAGTGGTACTAAGACGTTTAAAAAGCCCTTTAGAAACTTTATTAGACTTGTTAGACCAAAAGTACAAAAGGCATTTGTGCAGAATTTTATGGACAACCCCAAAATGTTGATAAATAAGTTTTTTCTCACAAATTTTTTGATTCCGGGAAAATCGAAAAATAAAAAGAAGAAAAGATGGTGCAAAAAATTCTGCGCAATTTTGCCTTTTATACTTTTAGTCTAATAAGGTCTAACAAAAACTTTTCAAAGAAATTGGCTCTTAGTTGGCCTTTTTTAACGACCCAGCAACGAAAATATTTCTCAAGGAAATCCCAAATTTGAATTTTACCTCTAAAGGTTCCGAGTTTGGACATTTGTTACCGTAGTATCTATCATTGATGGCATAGTTCAAAAGTGAAAGAGATTAAATGGTCAAAATGCCAAAGAGTTCCATGCCATTAATAAAATACTGTATATTCGTCAAGTATACTACTGTAGATTCGTCATTAATCAGGGTAGAATTATGAGTTCTAAAATTGTCAGGAGAATTAGTGTGGGGGGGGGGCTGAAGCAGTTGAACATTAACTTATTTTATGAGAAAAACTTTTTCGTTTTTATAGGCCAAATGCAATAATCTATATAGAGTAAAGCCATATTTATAAGCACCAATCAGAATGGACAAATTGATAAAAAGAGAAATTTATGCAATTGAATGAATGATTCATCTGGGAAAAACTAAAAAGCCAGTGTAAGGGCTCCCGAAATTTTTGATGGTTGAACATAGGACAGTGTGGCAGTCCATAGAAATTAGCGATTTTCAAAAATTTTACATTAAAAATTATTTAAATTATTAATATTTTTGTATCAGAAAAAAACTTTCATTTTTTATTGAATAAAAATTAATTTAAAGGAACGGAAATACCTACTATACAACTGGTAATTCGAATGATCAAATAAATTAAAAACTTGTGAATTCGGGTTGATTCATCTGGGAAACTGTAAAGCTGGTGTACTATAGCCCTTAGCATTTATTGGGATGAAATTGCTTATGCTAAAAATGAGAAAAATAATTTATATATTTTGAATCTAGACTGAAAGGGAGGGAAAAATAAAAATAAAATGTGAAATGTTGGGGTTTATTGAACATTTTTGGGGTTGGGATCAATTGTCCTGCAGAGTCTTTTGTCCCATATTCTTGTGTTCTTGGGGTCTAAGGTCTAACCAGGGATGCCAGATTACCCTAAAAATATGGCAAATGCCATATTTTTGGAAATTTGCCATATTTTTTGCCATATTTTTGCCATATTTTTTGAATTTTGATCTTTTGAGTGCAAAAGTTGAAAATTGATCAAAATTTTAATAGAAAATTGTGTCAGATTCAAAAATGTTCTCCGGCGGCCCCTACCGGGGCCGCCGACATCTCATTACAATGAATTTGAGAACAAAAAACTGACCAATTTACTTGCGAAAAGGCCTAAATTTTTAAATTTTCTCCGGCAGCCCTTTTCAGGGCCGCTGGCGTTTCGTACAATGATAATTTTTAAAAATGTACCGCTAAAAAATAATCAAATTTCTTAAAGAAAAGAGCTGAAATTCTCAAAATTTTCTCCGCCGCCCCTATCGGGGCCGGCGCCACCATCCCTCAAGAAAATGAATTTATTTTAAAAATACAAACAAAAATGATCAATTTTCTTAAGGGAGGAGCCCCTAAATTTTCCAAAAATTTCTCCGACGGCCACTAGCACAACCGCCGCCCACCCTCCATACAATGAATTATTCCTTATTAAAAAAGAGCTTTTGGATAGTGCAATAAGTGCAAAAAATATATAAACGCGAATATTATTGAATTTTTATTAATTAAATGGTTGCCATATAAATGCCATATTTTTTTGCTAAATTTGCCATATAAATGCCATATTTTTGGGCCGTTTGCCATATTTTTCGAGATGTGAGCTGGCATCCCTGGGTCTAACGACTTGAATAACTTCCAAATTTCAGAATTTTGGCGGAAAATTTTTTGATTCCTTTAATAAGTGAGTTTGGATCGGTGAAAGATCCACGGGCATTTCGTCATAGGATAATCCTCCTTTTGATTCATCGGCCATGACTTTTTTGGCCAATTTATTTTTGATCGCTAATGATCAAAATGGATGTGACCCATCATTCTGCAGAAATTTGGTAATTTTGTTGCACAAATTTCAGAGATTTGTTGGATTTACTAAGCAATCCGAATACGTAATTGCTGAAAAAATACACAAAATTTTGGCTATAAAATCGCTTTCGAAATTTTCATAAATCATCATCTCCATTAACCGTTGCCCATTTTTAAATCCTCATAATTTGGTGTCCAAAATGAAGAATTTGTCCCTTTTGGGTCTGCTGGTGCTGTTCGCTGTTCTGTGCATCACATCTATGGGCGGAGTTGCCGCGCAGTAATTTTGAAATCATAAAATAAATTTTCATATTCTCTAAAATGACAATAAATAACTAAAAGTCACACTCTCAAAAAAATAAATTTTAAAGCATATTAAGCTGATGATTCCAGAGAACTGCGGAATAGATATACTATTTCAAAATCAGATATCGAGAAATTATCCAAAAAATCCGAGAAAATAATAATCCTTACAGCAATTGAAAAATATGTACATCAGGATCTGTGATTTTTCCGGATTTCTGATGTTAAAATTTGGAATCCGGGATTCCGGCTTCAGGGTCGTAATCATGATCCTAAAAAATTCCTCTAAAAATCGATAGAGGGAGAGATCACACTTTCAGCTTGCATATTAGCTCTATTAAGTCTCCATCACCCATTAGGAGCTCACCCCTCCAATAGATCCTTCCAATAGAACCCCTCCAATAGAAGAACCCCTTCAATAGAAACTCTAGTGGTATCCTCTATAGACCCCTTCCCCCTCCAAATTGGTTGAAAAATAATACCTCATAGGGTTCTAATAGAGTTTTTACGGTAATTGAATTACAGGTATGGTCATGGCGGTGGTGGCCATCATGGTGGAGGTGGACACGGACCCGGAGGCCACCACGGCGGAGGAGGAGGAGGCGGCGGTTACAGACCCGGAAAGAGATCCGTGGGCGGAGGCGGCGGTCATCATGGTGGTCATCACGGTGGAGGCGGACACCATGGACTCCCTGGCCGCTGATGTGTTACCAAGATGGATTGTCCTAGAGTGGATATGGAACATGTTGTGTTATCTATTACGCTTGATGTGTTACTTAAACGCCAATTTTTTGGTCATCTCTGTTGAATTTATTTAAAACCATCATTGCATAAAAATGTGAGTAGATTAGTCCAATTCAAAAAATCCTAAAAACAATTCATCAAAGATTACGGTAGAATTCCTCGTTAATAAGATTCGCTAATATGCACTTTTGGGATGTGAACGACACTTCTCAAAAATACACAATTAATGTGTTACACTCATCGCCATAAAGAATCTTTCAGAAAACAGTAGGATTCAAAAAATCTATATCCTGAAGCGAAATTTTTTGAGTTTGGACGTAGTCTTTCTCTTTGTCTTTACATGTCTGCTTGGACCAGTGTCTTTTATCCGTCCCTAAATGCCAAAGGAAAATAAAATATTTAAATACCAAAAAACCAAATAAAAATAATTTACATACGGACTAGGTCGTTTCATTCCCCACGTTCAGAGCAACAAAAATCGTTATAACTCAGCTCAAATGCAACCTAGAGAAACAATTTAGTGCCATTAGATAGGCCTAAATGTCTGCTATAAAAACGCAAAAGAGCTCATCCGGTTTGGCCAAGTGAGAAAAAAGTTATGGCCAAATCTTTGGCCAAAATCACGATTTTAGTGCCTAATTTGGCCATAACTTTTTTCTCACTTGGCCAATCCTGATGATCTCTTTTGCTTTTTTATAGTAGACATTTAGGCCTATCTAATGACACCAAACTTGTTTCTCTAGGTTGCATTTGAGCTGAGTTATAACGATTTTTCTTGCTCTGGCGATGAATCGTGGGGCATGAAACGACCCCCACCGATTTACATAATTTCACTTTAAAATATAGATTTTTTAAAAGGGTTGAAAGGTTCTTTATGGCAAAACCTGTATATTATAGCACTGCCGTATATTCCTTGATAAAAGGAATTTCTTCTCAGTCAGAAATTCATGTCAACTTTTCGTGATACACATACCTAACTTCCTATTTCTTATTACTAAATAAAAATAGCACAAAATTCATACATCCACTTAACAAATAAAATGTAATTATTTGATATTTTTTGAAATATGCAACAAATGCAAAAAAATTTCAATATTGGCCCCACCTTGTTATTTTTTTATTTCTATTTATATTATGTAAATGCAATTAGAATCAAATGTTATTATGAAAATTAATAATAAGATAATTGGTCCAATCTTTTTAGAAATTTGAAGATCAAACAATATGTTGGATTTTTTTGGTTTTGGACAAAAGACCAAACTTGAAATAATGCTTGTTTTCGATAATTCCAACTAAAAGCTGTTAACCATGAAAATATTAATTAATCATTAGGTTATTTATTTGTTGGATTATACCAAAAGTACAAAACACACAGATAAATGGCGAACAAAACAAATTATTAACGCTCAAAATAAGATTGAACCAAAGAGCGGTTGAGCAAATCAAAAACAAAAATAATATATAATTGTGGTATTTATTTGATGGTTTGTTTCCTCAGTTACTCAGGGCGCGCCCACGATTCGTCTACTCGGCCAAAACCCATGCTTCATCTATACCATGATTAGTCTGACCAACCAAAATCATGTTTTTGGTTTAGCTTCTAATGTTGACACGTATGATTCTTTCAAAAGAATTAATGACACGTGTGATTATCAAAAAATTTTATTCAACTTCAATAAATGATAAAAACCTTTGGATTGGATTCTAATAACTAGATGATATAATAGTAGAATGCTGGAAAACTATTTTTTAGACCAAAATTCAATATAAGATCACAAAAAGATGTGAAAAATTTGTCCGATTTTCCAGTTTTCTATGTCTATGAATTTTGAAAAATTAGATGTGCTTGTCGAGAAAATTTTTTTAAGGAAAAAATAAATTTTTTGGTTAAATGATCCTCACATTGGACCAAAACTACAAAGTATACGAGTAGACGAATCATGGCGTAGACGAATCGTGGTGTAGACGAATCGTGGGGCAGCGGTTACTCAGCAATTAATTTTAAATCTTTCTCGTGGATTTACGAGCTTGCTAAACCCGATAGCATATTATATTTATATGACCATAATCGGCCCACTAAGGGCTGTTTTAATGTGGGGCTTAGGCTTAGGCTTAATTTGATATCAGTCTTTTTAGTCGCTGATGTGCTAAAAATAATTTAAAAAATATTCAGATTCGACATCCGAAAGTTCCTCTAGAGTCTGATACGGCCTCTAGAAGCGCTAAATTTTTCGTACTCAATACATTGATTTTAAAATTTCTTAATTTGCCGGGGAAAATGAAAATTTTTCCAAAAGAAACTGGAATAGTACAAGGGTTTTTAGGTAAATAAAATATTGTAAATAAATAAGTAGTTTGAGATACAGAACCCAGACAAGTACTATTAATCAAAAAATATTTATTTAATCCAATAATTGATCCTCACCATATATCGCCAAGATTTACCATTTTTTATCACTTAGGAAGCGAACTTTTAGGGAATTCCCTATTTTTTAAAAAACAGGGAATCGGAGGGAAACGCTCAAAAACACGTTTTTAGACATATTTAAACGTATTTCGACGAACTTTTTTCCCCTTATTTTCCCTATTTCTTAACCCTGGCTGAATTTTTCCCTATTTCGCGACTTTTCTCCCTATTTTGCCCATTTTTAAAGAAATTCTTCACAAAAATGCAATAAAAACCGAAAATTTTAGTTTTTTTGGAAAAATTTTTTATTTATTCCGAAAATTTTGGAATTTTTTATTTTTTTCCGAAAATTTTAGGAACAATTTCAATTTTTTCTAAAAAATTTTCAAATTTTTTTTTGCAAATTTTTTTGAAAATTTTCGGAAAAACTTTTTTTATTTGATTTTATATGCTTTTTAGACGAAATTTTTAAATTTTTAGGCCATATTTTGAAAGAAATTTTTGCCTTTTTTGCCTATTTTCGCTACTTTCCTCCCTATTTTCTCCCTATTTTGACCTTTTTTTGCTCCCTAATAGGTCCCTATTTTTGCTTTGGGAAATTCCCTAAAAGTTCGCTCCCTATAGTGTAAGAATACAATTCCTTCATCTAAACAAGGGTAGAGCGGAACCGGAACTAACCGGCCGGAACTAACCGGAACCAGGCCGGAACCAACCATTTGTAGATTTCGGATTTTTATGAAATTTGGCATAAAAATCCATCTTAATAGGTTCTAACAACCTGGCAAAAGTCAGAATTTTTCAAATTTTCAATTTTTTTATAAAATCCGCCTGAATCCGTGAACACCACCTACCTACCTATTTCGTTTTCGTATAATTTTTTTTATTTTTGACTTATAAAAATGGAACTGTTTCTGTTCCGTCACGAAGAGTACGAGCGATTGTACAACTGTACCAGCTTCGACATCGATGCGATTCCTGTGGAAAAACGTCGATTTGTGCCCGAATCCATCCTGAACATCATCCTATGCGCCGTGTTCTATGTAATATTAAATTTTTGGTACTTGTGCAGTTTGTGTCTCCCTTTTACCCCACCCCCTCCTTGAACATTTTTTTTGATTTTAAAATTATCTAAAAAAAAACTTCCTTTGNCGCATCATGTGACGTCATTTTTTGATATTTGATGTAAATTTTTTGAAAATCATTATAAAATGGTATATTTATGGCGTCAAAAATTTTTGGACAAAAAAGTAAGGTCAGATCACGCATTACATCAAAATCTCTATATCTCTACTAATGCTGCTCGGGAATCTCACTTGCCAGTTTCGATTCGGAGCTTTTTCTCGGCTTTTGAGTCTCGGAATAGGAGACATTTTTATTCTGGGTATTTTTGGAAAATATTGAAAATTTTAAATTTTTCAACAAGATAATTCTGCAATACCTTGAATATTTGATGATCTTTAAAGTGAATTTTTCAAAACCTTTAAAAATCTCGGTCTCATTGCCAGGGTCAAGTCTCGGGCTAAAGCTCGGTCTCGGTTTCGTTGTTCGGGTCTCGAGCAGCATTATGCTGTACCACCCCCATTTTCATATAGGTCCTCTACACCCCGTGCATGGTCTCAATTTGGAAACATCGTCATGTGAGCACCTGCTACCAGCTGCTGTTCTTCATCGGCCTCATGGACTTGGCCATCTTGTGGATCCTCGGCTTCCTCCACAGCATCCTATCGCTTTCTGGCGCTGTGTTCTGTTCCCATCCTATTCTGATCTATTTTGCCGGAGAGGCTGCACTGAGTGAAAATTTTTATTTTTTTTCAAAATTTAAAAATCAATTTTTAGCTGGTTGGATTGTTGAAAGCAGTGCTGATATTGTAAGTAAAATTTTTTTTATGAATTTATCATTTTATAATCAATTCTTATAATAAGGGTCCATGACATGGTTCTGCTAAGATGTTCCACTTAATAAGTAGTGCTTTAAAAATTAGCAAAAATTTAAATAAAAATATTATTGCCAAGAAGCTCACGGATAGTTTTATACACACATTTTTTGCGAATAGAATGGGGAATTGAATCTAGTTTTATTCCGATTGATCAGAAGGAGTTTTGCCGATAAACTGATCAGAATCCTCTTAAATAGATCTCTAAGTTTTTTGGCCATAATCTATTAAGATAACTCTATTAAAGTGATTATTAGGGTTCGAGAAAATATGGATAAAAAATCGGGAAATATGACCATAAAATATGGACAAAAAATTGCCAAATATGGACAAAAATATGGAAATTTCTTCCAAATATGGACAAAAAAATGGAAAATATGGATAAAAATTGGCGAAATTTTGGCAGAAAAAATGAAAATTTTTCTTCTAAAAATCATTTTTAATATTTAAAAAATGAATTTACGGAGGAAAAAAATAGTTTAATTTCATATTCCTTTTCTGAAAATTAACTGAAAATTTTTTCCGAGAATTTTTTTTG
This sequence comes from Rotylenchulus reniformis, assembly GCA_001026735.1. Taxonomy (NCBI): domain Eukaryota; kingdom Metazoa; phylum Nematoda; class Chromadorea; order Rhabditida; family Hoplolaimidae; genus Rotylenchulus; species Rotylenchulus reniformis. The sequence continues at coordinate 4 of LDKF01006363.1, read as the reverse complement.
TAAA
>LDKF01006360.1:0-10042 GCA_001026735.1 Rotylenchulus reniformis | reverse complement strand
TTAGATGGTTATTTGATATTGCAAAACTATACATATGTACTGCAGTACTGCATAACCATGCATTTCGATCGACCCGATTTAGCCAAAACCCGATTTAGCCGATTTAGCCAATATCTTAACTTTAAAAAAATTTATAAATTTATTTAAATTGTAAATTTATTTATTCTTTATTAGAAGAATTGTAAATTTATTTATAAAATTTATTTTTTGTCAAAAAATAAAAATAATTTTTGTTTATGCAAGTAATCATTAAGGTAAGCAATTTTTGTCAAATAATTATTTAAACAAAGTGAATGAATCCTAAAATTAATTCATTTAATTATTACTAATTTTTATTTATCGCTTTTTAAAACATTAAAAATCAGTCGGCTTATATACTAAATTTTATTTATTTAAAAAAGGTGAAAGATACTTAAATAGAAGGAAAATAAAATTTTTTATTATTTAGAATTACATATATTAAGGAATAATGTAGTAATATATGTAAATTTAAAAAAGTATTCATAAAAAATATAATTCATGAAAGGTAAAAAACATATGAATAAATTTTTTATTATATGTATAAATAATTTGTGAAATTATTAATTATTTTAAAAATATATAATGTAAACAAAATTGTTGAAAATTTGTTAACAGAATAATTTTTTAAAATAAGACAATAATCCTTTATGCTAAATATAATTATAATATTGACAGAAATGCTATAGCTAAAATGGTCTATAATTAAAACCGAAGATGGATAAGCGTAGATATTCTAATTCAACTAAAATAATTTATTTTTTTGATTAAAAAATTTGATTAAAAAATTCTTATTAAAGATGATTAATAATTATTAACTATTTAACATATTTATTCTCAAAAAGAATGATTATAAAAATTAACTTAATTTTCTTAAGTCAGAATAATATGTAATCATACCTAAATCAATAAATGATATTGAAGAAGATAATTGTAGTTAATTAATGTTTAAAATATAATTTCAAATTTGGATAAATTCCGTCTTCTCAAAGAATTCGACAAAGAGTGCAAGGTATGGTATTTTTAAAAAAAGCTTATTTATTGCTACAAATTATAATAAACACTATACTTTTCTTTTATATAAAATTTTACCACTATTAAAATAAATAAAAAATAATTAAATAAAACATTTATATAAATAAGATAAAAAAGCTAATGCTATACAAAAAATATATAATTTCCAATAAAAAATTAATTAGTTAATAATATCGAAGTATTTTTAAATAAATGAATATAATTTGCTTATAATATCACGAAATAAAAAATAAAAAAATAATTGATTTATTTTTATCATTATGAAAAATCATGGTTATCTTCGAGGAAAAAAATAATAGTGAATATATTTATAAAAAAAACTTTAAAAAACTTAAAAAACTTTAGTAAAACCTATGTGTTTAATTTCATTGATACTGAATGCTAAGAAAAAGTAATAACAAAAAACTAGTCAAATAATATATTTTATATTTTCTTCAATATAAATATATGGTTTTTAAAATTATATATTTTTATCTTATTAACATATTTACATATTTACAAATGATTATAAAATTTATTAATATTAATTTTAATTATCTATTAGTTCGTTTGTGTGAAAAAGTATTGAGAAGAAGTTTACTTGTAAATAAGAAGAAAAATGATTACTACATATAAAATTAATTATTTTCATTTAAAAGATATGCTAAAATATGCTCTTTAATTTATAAACAAGGATTGATTTTATATTTATAAAATTTGAACTATAAATAGTTTACAGATTAATAAATTCTATATAATATCAAAGTCCGCACAAGAAAATAATCTGCTCTTTATTTTGTTCTATAAGAAATGCAATAAATTATATCTATTTTCGTTAAAATTAATTTAGAAAGAATTATGTTTTTAATAATCATTAGAAATAGATTTAAATAAATTATTAATTAATAATAGAGTTTCCAAAAATAATATTTTCATTTTTTAAAAAATTTTCAATTTATGAAAAAATAAAAAAATTTAAAATAAAAAGTTAAAAGGAAAAAAGCAAAAATTTTATTTAAGTGTTCAGCGCTTACAGTGAAGGAGATATTCTTTTCGAAAAATTTTACTTACCAAATTATCCTTTAAAAATATTAATAATAACATATTTGGTTTCGAAAAATTCAAAATAGAAAAATTGGTTTTTGAATACAGGAATAAAATACAATGTGAAAACTAAAATTTCATGAAATAAATTAATTTTTGTTTGTATTATAAATTTGTAATTCATTTTTTGTTTATTTTAAATTATTTTATATAAAAATAGATAAAAATTTCTAAGATGGTTTTTTTGAAAAATTAAAAATATTATCCAAAACGTACGACAACTAGAATAATTTCAAATAAAATATCATCATAATAATTAAATGAAATTTAAATTGAAAATGACCTCATACAAAAGACCAAATTTTAAATAATAAAATATCAAAATGATAGGCTAGTATGTATAACAACGGATTAGATTATTGTCCTCAAAATAGTTTTGAAATATATTAAATTCATGATTAATATTAAATGAATAAATAAATAAAATCCATGTCCTGAATTAATACTCTAATCGATAACCGAAATAAAAAGCATTAAAAAGCATTAAGAAAAACAAGTGATTCAACAATTTAAATAAAAAATTTATTAATATTTGAGATAAACACAACTATTTAATATTTTATGAAAGACAAATCCATTGCAACACCAATCCCCTTGCTGATGGCCGAATAGAAAGCCAGGCATAGTGCTGGTTTCACTTTTCCAGATTTGTTGAGTACGAATCAAAATGATGCTTTCCAGAAGCTTCTGGTTAAGAAGATTAATTCTAACATACCGGAAATGTATTTAAAATAAAATAACTTCCATAAGAAATGATTTCAAAACGAGAATATGTAATTATCTAATGAAAATGGAATGATGAACCAATTTAATATATATTATAAGATAAAAAAAGTTGTTTTTAAATTTAAAACTTACCCCTGCCCTACATCCACCATTCACGGTCGCTTGACGGCGTGCAACACAAATTCGAAAATCTTGCGTTTTTAATTTTCTTAATTAATTCGAAAATCACTATATTTTGAATTCATTCCAAAAAATTCCCCAAAATGAAGCTTAAGAAAATTATTAAAAAAATGAAGAATTATCAATATAAAAGGCATATATAACCCAAAAATTTAAATTTAAACCATCCAATAATTTGATTAATAAAAAGAGAAACTATGATTAAATGTCTATATAAATTGATAAAAATCTCTTTGTATTATAGAATAAAATAAAAATTATTCTAAACTTGTACAATATTGAATGGAGTTTTATCAAATAAAATCCGATTAATATTTCCCTTTTTATTGACATAATTTATTTTATTTAAATCAAATAAACTGAAAAATACGAAAATAATTTTCCAAATATATGTTAAACTTTTTTCTAGTAAAAAATATCTTCAGATTTAATAATACTATTTTTGGAAATGTAAAAAAATTTACTTCAATATCCAAAAAATGCATTAAATTTTCTGCGTAAATATTTTAATTGATAATTTTATCAAAATCAAAATTCAAAATTATGGTAATAAAAATGATGAGACAACCAGATTTGCTATTCATCTTCATTTTGCATTGCTATTATCCTATTTGATGATATTCAAATATGCGACTGCACCAGTCTTAATTGCGTTCAGGAGTCAAATGCGGTACTAATTATATTATTAAAAAATATCATATACTAAATTCTTTATAAAATAAAGATATTCAATCAAAAATAACTAAAAAATCACCATTATGATTATTTTTATTATTTCTCAATATGACCACATTTAAAATATTTAAATTTAAAAGCTAGAAATATAAAAAAAATTAGTAAATAGCTAAAAAAATTCTATTTAATGAAGAAATTATAATTATGATACTTAAATATAAATATAAAATGTTTTAAAAATGAAAAATTAGAAGCAAAATAACCTTATTTAACAGTAAAAATAAATAATGAAAAAAATAAATATTAAATAAAAAAGTAAAGAAATATTTAAAAAATTTCGGAATAAAATTGCCACCATTTTAAGCTATATATTAACTTACATTACTAGGGAAATAAAAATGCAATCAAATATTCAAACGATAAATAAAATTAGAAACTAAAATAGAAATTTTAATAAAATAAAAAATAATCAAAAAAAATTATTTTTTTTAATGAAAAAAAGAATGCAAAAAATGCAAATGCAAAAAAAATAGCAAAAAACCCAGCGAACGATTTCAATTTTATGAATTGATAATAAAACTTAATATAAAAAAATAATTATATTATTGTGATATTATTTAAATAAACATTAGATTATAAAATGTATTTAATTTTTAACATGATAAATTATAAACTCAATATATTATGTTGTATAAACTTAATATTATGTAAAATTAACAAAGTTCAAACATTAATAAAAGAAAAGAAAACAAGCGAATAAATTTATTATTATATAAAATAAAAAACAAAAATAAAATAAAAAACAAAAATAAAATAAAAAAACAAAAATCAGGAAAAAAATATTTTAGTACATGATTGATTAAAATTTTCATTTAAAATCAAATTTCAAATCAAAATTTTTAAAATAATAATTTAAATTTAAAATATTAAATTTAATAATATATAAATTTAAAAATAAAAAATAAATAAAATAATAAGACACAAAAATCAAAGTAATAAAACAAAAATAAATTATTATAGGAAATTTTAAATTTATTTTATAATTTTTTAAGAATTCCATAATTTAAAAAACAATGTGTTAATTATTAAAAATGTTGACTATGAGATATAAAACACTGAATCTGTGGGAAAAATCTCTTTATATGTTAATTTGTTTGTTTAGATGGTCATTTTTTATAGGGAATGTATCAACAATGAAAGAATGCTGAAGATGCAAAAACATGGATACTATCTGGTAAGATTTGTTCGCTGGAGTCCCAAGTAAACATCTTTGATACCGGTCATGTGATATTAAATTCTGTCATTTGGAATATGAATCAGCTAAATAAAGGGAGTTGAAGTTAATGTTTTGAATATTATTGATTATCTTATTATTTTATTTTATAAATAATATATAACTAAAAATTATCAATTAAATAATCGCCATAAGATTTTGAATGAATATTTTAAAAATATTGAAAATTAAATTTATCACATATATTAATTTTAATTTTATTAATTAGCACTTCCTTAACATGATAAATATATAAATTTCACTGGGTAATCATCCATTAACTTTTAGAAATAGAAAATTTTTATTAATAAAATGATTAAATAAAATATAATTTTAAGGAATCCGACTAATACAAAACTTACGAAATACCGACTTAGGGAATGTCGCTAATAATAAAATAGATTAGAAAGCCGAAGAATATTTATATTGACAATTTTTTTAACAAAAAATCGCAGACCTCAGTTTTTCAAGGCATCGAATCTAGGAGTTACATAATTTTATTGATGTTATTAAATTTTGAAACCATTATCAAATAGCAAAATGCGAATCTCATTAATTGTTCATACTGAGCGAATTGCTAAGCGTGGATGGTAGATGTCTTTTATTCAGAAAACGAATTTTAACTATCATAAGCCTTGTATATCATAGCAGCACAAGATAGACGAGGTTGATGGTGTTAAAAATTTAATTAGAAAAATATCATATAAATCATATGAACTTAGTAATCACCAAATTTATCTCTCTTTATTGTTATTATATTGGTAAAATATTATAATGAAATATAGTATAAAGATAACTGTAGAATAAAAAACCTAGTAATAATTTAAAATTCACAATTATAAATCAAAAATTACAAAACATTTTATTAAAATTATAAAAGAGCTTTATTCAATTAATTAAAATTTTAAAGTCCTTTTCAATTTTATAAAGATAAATTCTTATACTATTAAGATAAAAAATTAAAATATTAAAAATCAATATTTTAATAAAATAAAAATAGTATAAATGTATAAAAAATTTTCAATTATAAATTATTACGTATTTTTTAAATTAAATCTGAAGTGTTGAATTGAGTTAAATAATAATAAAACTATTAAAAAACTGGCTCGTAAATAGAGATATATACTATACCGAATGCTGTATGCAAAAGAAAGTAACATTATAATTTGATATGCATAAGCATACATCATAATGAGAGTATCTAATAAAAATATTTTTATGATATAAGCTAATTTATTAACACATTTATTCAATAAAATATAAATCTGAAAAACAAACAAAATTAAATTCTCTGATTTATAATTTATTACCGTTTAAGTAATTACCATTTGAATTTGAATCTATAAAGCAGAAGAATTTTTTAAATTTATTAAATATAAATCTAAAAATAAAAACTCAAAACCAAAATTTTTCATAATTAAAAAGACATGTTAAATGGTAATAAATAAAAGAAAATATTATATATCATCTGCTCTAATGTCCGATCGCACCTTGAAACTTATCGAGGCATTTATTGCGTGATTAACAGGGGAAACAAATTGTATGCGAAATTAAAGAAATAAAAATTATATATATATTTGATCAATTTTTATTATTCTAAGAGGACTTTAAATTAAACAAAAACCTATATAGTTCTTTGCTAATGAAGAAAAATATTATAAACAGGTATTTAAAATTAATAAAAGTTAGAAAATAGTTTTTTAATTTAAAAAAATTTAAAGAATTTATTATCTAACATATTTGAAATTTATGATAATTAAAATTTTTTAAATATTATTAGAATAAATTATGAAATATTGAAAAAAATCAAATACTAAGAAAAAGTAATAACAAAAAACTGGTCAAATAATATATTTTAATTTTCATTAAAATAAAAATATATAGATTTAAAAAAATATATATTTATCTAGTTAACATATTTAATATTTACATATTTACAAATAATACAAAATTTATTATATTAATTTTAATTGTTCATTAGTTCTTTTGCGTGAAAAAGTATTGACAAGTAATTTACTTGTAAATAAGATGAAAAAAAGAATCAAATAAATTTTAATTTAAAACATATGCTCTTCAATTTATAAGGATTGATGTCATATTAGTAAATAAAATATAAATATAAATTGTTTTCAGATTAATAAATTCTAAATGATATCAATGTCTAATCAAGAAAAATAATTTAGCTCTAGATTGGTTTCTCTAAGAACTTCACCAAATTATATCTATTTTCATTGATCTATGATAATTGAAAGTAAGTTATTAAATATTATTATATCTATTTTCATTTATCTGATAATTGAAATAAGTTAATAAATAATATGTTTAAAATAATCATTAAAAATAAATTTAATTAAATTATTAATGTACTAATTAAGTTTTCCATAAATAATTGTTTTATTTTTATATTTTCGATTTATAATTATAAAATTGATATGATATTAAAAACAATTTACTTATTTCTTATGTTTGAAATGCTATAACTAATAATTTCAAAACAGGCTGCAGGGTTTTAAAAAAAATACTCTCATCATTGAAAGACACGAATCGATTAATTTCCTTAAAAGAAATATTTATTTATAAATTTTTTAATAAAAATATTTTGGAGGTTACATAATTTTCTCTTCAAACAATTATATTTTAACTTGATTATTAATAATTTAGGTACTATTAATTAGCAAATAATGCCGAGAATATAATATCAAATTAAAAAATTGATTATGGTAATTTCTCAAATTTAATGAATGACAAACCCATTGCAACACAACCCCTTGCTGATGGCCGAATAGAGATAGTTCTCTTTTTAATATACATAGTTCTCTTTTTCGGATAGTTGTATAAGAAACCAAAGGATGCTTTCCAAAGCTTCAGGTTAACTAGATTAAATCAAACATACCGGAAATCTTTTTTAAATAAAAAAGCTATCTGTTTTTAAGACCATTATTGGCGGAAGAAAGGGTTAAGCATTATAAGTAATTTTTCTAAATAAAAATAGATATAAATAATAATAATTAATACCAATATTCAATATTCCAATATTCGGTATGATCTGTACCAAAATTCGGCATGAATTACTTAATTTAAAAATAATTAAAAGAATTAAAAAGACAATAAAAAGCAAATCATTTTTTATTAAAAAATGAATTCTTTTTAAAGTACTTTAAAAAAAATAATATTATAAAAAATACAAACAAAAATCCAAAAAATCCAAATGAATTGAAAGAAATTGATAACATTTTTAAAGAAAACATAAATTAAAAAAATAGATACAAACTTCTGGAACTGAACGTAACTATGAACATGAACCTCATTAAAATTATTTGTTGATAAACTATTAATAAATTTAAAAAGGATTGGTTTTTATTATTAGGTTTTATAAAATTAAATAACAGAATTTGAAAAAATTAACAAAATTATAATGTGAAATTATTATATGGTATAGTTATTAATGCGTATGTATGTTTAAAAATTCTATAAACATTTAAAAAATAATAAAATAATAAATTATAACATTCTTAATTTAAATATGATTTTGAATGCTTGTACTTAAAATCTAAAAATTAATATTTTTTCAATACAAAAAATTATAAATTATTGTTTTTATGAATAATATTTTTATAATTTATAAGTAGAATCATTAAGAATAAAAATCGACGGTGCCGCCACTCATCATGTCTCTGAAGTAAACAGAACTGGCAGACACAAAAGCCGAGTGTACATACATCACAGAAATATAGTACACTCTCACTTAGATGCGCTATCGATGATGAGGAAAATAACTATTAAAATAAAATAAAAATACAAAACAAGAAACTAAATAAAATATATTTATTTTATTTTAAATTAGTAAAATAAAACAAAGAAAATAAAATAATAATAAAAATGTAATAAAAATGTAATAAAAATGATTCCAAAATAATATATAAAAATTATATAAAAAGATTAATTTTTTATCGCATTAGAAAATAGGTTATTTTTTCATTAGATTTAAAAAAATTAATTTATAGGAATTTTAATAAAAAAATCATTACAAATATTTTAAATTATATTGAATCATTAGATATAATATAAAGTATTTTTTATACTAAAATTTTGAATGAATAAAATCAAAGAATAAAAAGAATAGCATAATAGAAATCTTGCCTAAAACAATCATAGAAAATACTATTTTCAAAATAAATGAAGTTATTACAAATAATAATGATATATAATTAAATTTTAATTTAAAAATTTTTTTACCATATCAACTTATGCCCTACGCAGGTTTCATTTATCCACATTTTGACAATCTAGGACGAATGTGCGAATAATTAACTGAAACTTGCGGACCGAAACTTGGGACCGAAATTAGCAGACGGCAAGTAAAAAAAAATAAACTAAATAATAAAAAGTAAAAAACAATTTATATTCACACTGGGGGTTTTCACGGTGCTGAATCCGAATCTGACGTTAACTTTATCATATCTTTAAAGAAATTCTATTTGAAATTACTTGATTTTTTCTGTCAGATCATTTGGTCATTCCAGTAAAATCATTTTCAGATTGAATTTTAGGGCCCAATAAAGGAATTCTTTTGAAGCCAGGTTGATAAGATAAAAGTAAAAATATATTTTGTTGGTAAATGATCATTAAAAAGCTGAAGTATCATACAGCTTGGATAGAAAATCAGCTGAGAAAATCATTAATCTGGCAGAAAATCAAGTAATTTCCAAAATCATAGATTTTTTAAAGATATGATAAATTTTGAATTGATTTCAACACTCATGAAAACCCCCAGTAAGAATTTTAATTTTTTATTTATTATTATTTATTTTAATTTATTGATTTTTGTCTGCCGTCCGCAAGTTTCGGTCCGCAAATTTCGCACCACCGAATAGAATCGTTTGTTTGTTTGTTTATCTGCCACTAGGGCGACTTCCAGGAAATGCACGAAACAATAATCAACAACAAATAAAGTCAATTAAATCAAACAATAAATTGTGCCCATGTGATCATGCTCCGGGAGTGAGGCGTGACAAATATGGGGAAAGATCAAAATTTTCAAGGAGTTTAACA
>LDKF01006359.1:0-10750 GCA_001026735.1 Rotylenchulus reniformis | reverse complement strand
TTATTTCTCACCCATCTTGGCTGTTTGTCGGTGGATGTTCCGGCACTTTCGCTCCGCCATTGTGCCTTGGCACTGGTCATCTGAATAGCTTCCAGTTTTGGGATGAATACTTTCCATTTTCGGACCTATGAATCCCGAATTTTCTGGAATCGGATCCGGATTTGGGAATTCAGGATTTTTTTGGCCGGCACTAATCCAACCATACTAATCCCTAACCTTGACCACTTCACTTTAAACCCTATCCAATAGTTAGCCCCCCTCCCCCCGCCAATTCCTGACCCTTTTTCGCGCTGCGGTGTCCTGCACGTATTTGAGCAGGCGCTGCCTTCGCGGGTCGAACTCGCGCTGCACGCGTGCCTTGTCGCTCGGCTTGGCATTGCGCCAAAGGTATTGGACGAACACGCGCTTCTGGAAGTCCGGGGGCGGGCGGTGGCCGCCGCGGGCCGAAGAAGAACTCTCGGAGGCGGCGGAACTTGCGGAAGTGTGCGGAAGCGGAGGTTGTGCGGGTTGTTCCGCAACTCCACGGTTCAGATGGGTCTGGGAGGCGGATCGTTGCACGGAGGAAGTTGTGGGTTGGCCAACCCGCTGAAAGGGATCAGAACGAGTTCTGATGCAAGAAAGAAAAGTTCATGACAGGGAAGTCAAAATCGAAAAACTTTTGATAAAAGATCGATTAACATATGTTATGTACCTCTATCATCGTCACAATCCGATGGAAGGATGTGCAGGTACGCCAGAATGAGTAGAATCTGACCACCCTGGAATGCATTAAAGTGTTAATTTTTAGTCAATGATCCCGTCGGAAATGTTTGGGATGGCTAAACGTAATAAAACTACATTTATTTATAGATCAGAATTTTTTCAAAAATTTTACTGAAAAGTAGGAAGGATTTCTGAGGCTACCTATCTTTTTACAATGAATTATTTTTTGATCCCTGATGATCAAGAATTCGATCATTTTACGCTTTGTCGATTCCCTCTTTCAATCACCGGTAAACATCAGCCAAATCGACGAGTTCGCCCCTCTGGGCGCCCGGATGTTGGCGCCATTGGGCCAACAATGCCTGTTGGTATTGCTGGTGTTGTTGTTGCTGGAGGGCAAAGTTGGCGAAAGAGCCGCGCGGAGTGTGTCCGGAAAGGGTGGCCGGAAGCACGGAAAGACCCGCGGAGGTGGAGGGAGCGGAATCGCCGGAAACGGAGGTTGGTGCTGCTGAAACAGAGATCAGTTTGGATCGGAATCAGCCCGAATGGTTAAGAGGACTTTTGCGGAATCCGAAAATACTAAAATACTTTTGTATTAATTAAACCCTTTAGGAATCCATTTATAGGTTTAGCCACCGCCGGAATCTTATTCCCGTTCTGAAATAATCCGAATCCGGCATTTCAAAAATTCCTTTTCGAATCCGTTTTACAAATTCGGCCAACTGGGCTATCCGGAAGCTGGCTGAATATAATTACAATTTCCAAAATGCCTTCCTTGAAACCGGAACCGTAATGCATTTTAAAGTCTATTTAGAAGCTTTACGGGAATCCATTTACGGAAGATTTTTTAGGTTTATTAGCCGAAATGCTTTCTGGAAGCCGATGCATATATGTTTTACTTCTCTAAACCACTAATTTACATCTTATCTTTATGTAGTAAATTATCGAAAAAACTTTCTGAAAATTCAATCCGTAAAATTTTTCAATCCATAAAATTTTGTTGAGAAAATCTTCCTGCGGACTCTACCTGAATTCGGAATTGCCTTACCGGAAACGAAAGATGTGCGTCCTGGGCCGGTGATGGAACGTCGGAAGGCAGGGATGGAGAAGGACTCGCCCGGGTATGAGGCCGAACCGGCCTCCGCGCCGACCATCAATTCCGTGGCGCTAGGGCTACCACCGCCCATAGCGGGCGTCGTGTTGGCCAGCCGCGCGCTCACAATGCGCCCGCGCACCGCAAGACACTGCACGCGGTAGAAACGGTGCAGGTCATTGCTGAAAATTAATAGCCCAGCAGATTCTTAATGTCATACAGTAACCTTACAGCAGTGACTTAGAGGACACCATTCTTGCTACACAATTATTTTGGCACTTTAATACTATCCATCATGCGTATTTACGTTTTTACAAAGCATCAATTAAGGTATACCTCTAAGGAATTGTAACAACAAGTACCGATACCGAATCTTGGTGAGAATGCACCCTAGTGACTCTGGATCACTTTCTTTGTATTTTTTAAGATCATGATGAATTTAGCATTTGAGGAATTTATATCTTCGTAACATTGAGAAATCTAAGGTATCACGGTATGGTATCACGTTACTGTAAGTTCATAAGCCATGTGCCACGAATTCCAGAAGGAATTCCAGATTCGACAGGGTATTAAAGTTATAGTTTCATCAATCTTAGAATAATTAAAGTCTATAAGTACGAATTGAGAATCTTTTCCTACCTGAAAAAGTATTTGGTGGGTCTGGACGTGTGTTTCCACCAGTGCTCGTCGCCCAGGATGTCGCCCATCTGGATCCGATCGGCGTCCACCGCGAAACAGTAGTTGTCCGCCACCATTGTCGGCGGGACCTGATCGGGAGATCAAAGATCAACTTGGTGATCAGAGATGCCAATATCATGTAAATGGTTCGATCAATGATCAGAAAGATCCATTCATGGGTTCAGAGATCAAATACTGACCTGTGTGGAAAGCATCGACGGGGGCGCGTTCATCAGGTTCTCAATGGCCGCCTCGGTTTGCACCGTGTCATGGTGCACAGAGTGGACTGGCAAGTCCTTGTGGTAGATCACCGGATCCTCGTTGGTTAACAGTTCCTGAAAAAAATTAAAACTATGACCAATTCGTCTCCTCTAAATGTCCTTTAAAATCAAAAATTAAAAAATAATTCCTCAAAAATACTCCCAAACCCTTTGCACCTCCGCGGTGATGCCGCTGTCCACCAGCTCGAATGCGCCCAGATCGATGTCGAAGCTGGACTGCTCCGCCTCCCTCTGCTCCGCCTCGGTCAGCCGGAACTCCTCAAACTCTTCGGCATCTGGCATACGCTCCAACTCCGAAATCTGAGAAGGAAGGAAAGAAAATTTTGGAATTCGAATTTTCATGAAAATTCCAAGATGGTAAATCATAAAATTTAAATTTCGATTTTTACCAGCGGAGTTTCGACCCTGCTCTGTTGGGCAGCACCGACGATGGAGGGGCGCTGTTCGGTGGCGGCCAAGTGCATGGACACGCCCGACTCTTGGCCGATGGCGGCTGTGGCCGATTCCATGGCTTCGATGTCCAAAAAGTCGACAGGAGAGGCCTAAAAGTCGAAATTTGACAAATTTGTAAATGCATGAAATTTCTTCAATTGACGTGGATAGCCTAGGACCAAAAATTTGGGTATAATGACATTTTTTTATACCTGGAATGGGTCCGGCATCAACAGATGGTGTTGCTCCATGACGAACTGCTCCGGTGCCAGGTGCCATAATCCGGTGATCCCTGCTGGCTCCAAACCCTCTGGACTTCCAATCTCAATGGGCATAAAGCGCTGAAAAATGCGAATTTTCATTTTTTTAATTAGCCCGACAACCTGCGCAACTAGAGGTTCGATGCTTGCAACTCCGATCTGATCGCCAATGTGTTCGTGCTGAAAAAAGGATTTTTTATATTTTTTTAAAGAAATTTTGGTCTTTATAGAATGATTTTCATGTCTCCAAGGGCCGTATCATAGGGTCCGAGTGGGACAGGAAACAAATGATGGCCTGGCAAAACAGAGGTCCGTTCATCCAAAATTGGCCTGATCTGACAGTCATGGACCTTGTGCTCAGATCAGTACTTTTTGGCCATTGAACCAATTTCGCTTCTACAATTTGATCAGTGCTTCCTCCATCAGTTCCTCACCATTGCCGCCGCCCACGAGATCGGGGGCAGTTGTTCCGCGCGTGTCGGGTGCGGGTCTTCGATCAGCGCCTCTTCGGCCATCGTTGGCACGGGCATTTGCGGCACTTGCGCCGTCGCCGCGTTCGGATGCGGTTCCGGCGGTGGCGGACTGGGCGGTGCTTCCAGCACCAGGGGCGCGTGCATGAGCTCACTGGCACGCGGCAGGTCAAGCGGAGGAGGCAATTGGACCTGCATTTGCGGATTTTGAGACTTTCTGATATGGTCCGTTCTATAGGATCCGGATGATGATTTAGCTAATGAGCACTAAGCTAACAGATGGTTGTGTAACTAACTAAGCATTAAGCAGACATTTAGGCACATTAATACCGTAGCATAATAGTAAGCTAACAAGCGTTTTGACAAAAAGCGGAGAAGCACAAACCATTGGTTTGAAGCGGAAGAAACACGTTCCACAAAGAAGCATCAGGGGAAGAAGACAGGGAAAATGGAAATGTTAAAGTTAATAAAGGTAGGGGGAAAAGGCGAAAGGTTGACCAAACTCATTTTTCAATTTTATTCAACAGGGGCAAAGATCACAGATGGACAGATAGAAACGAACAACAAAAGCAGGGGGCAAAAGCAACAAATTGACACAATGGAGCATAGAGACCCACCATTCTACAATATACTATTCCAACCTCCTATAACTCATTTTTCAAATTTTCATCTTAATGGCAACCTAATCCTAGCAACTTATATTTTACTGACCTCTATGACCTACTTTCGCCACCTTAACCATTTTTTCTTAAACTAATTTTCTATCCTTCTACGATTTGTTCTAACTCTCCCAAATCCTGTTGTACTCTAATACATAAGTTGTTCATTTCCGGGCCGGATTCCGTTTTTCTGCTGCCGTTGTATTTGCTGTACTGCTCGAATTTCCCGACTTCGATTTGGTTTTGCTTGAATTTTGCTCCGCTAAACCAACATCCGTTTTTGGACTTATCCATTTTGGCGTTGCTTCGATGAGTGATGACCGTGCTGCTCTAGTTCCGGAATGCTTCGGTTGTTTTATTGTGGTCGTTCCGGTTGCGGATAAAGGTGACACAGTTGTACTGCTTGAACTCCCTGGCCTTGAACCAACAATAGACTTATTTGCTGCGTTAGGACTCAATTTGGGTGTTCCGATCAGTGATCCGCGTCGTGATCGTGCCGGTGTCGTTGTTCCGGAAGGTATTGGTTGTGTTGCCTGTTGTGTTCTTGATCCCGAAACTGCCATAGTACTGGTTGAACTTCCCTGTTTCGGTCCTACTGGACTGATGACCACTTTGTTCGCCGTTTTAGGACTCAATTTGGGCGTCCTGATGAGTGATCCGCGTCTCGACCGCGTCGGAGTTGTGGTTCCGGAAGATTTTGGTTGGGTTGCCGCAGCCGTTCCAGGTCCTTCCCATTCCCTCCGGATCTTTGCTCTCAATGCCGCCTCTCTCCATCTTCGGGCCATCCGCGTCTCTCCGTGGGATTTGCGCCCATGTGGCGGTACTGTCCCTGCCATCTGTTCCAGGGACATCCGCTTGTTTGGTCCAAAAACGGTGCGCGCGGTTGAAGGACCGGAATCACAGGAGCCTTCCGGAGCCAGGGAAGTCGGAAGGATGGCGCCGGTGAGTTGTCTGTAGGCCGGATGATCCGCCATCAAGTTCGGCACATCTGCAAAATTTATTCAATATCCTCGATCAATCGATAATTGCCCTGATCAATCGATAAATACCATATCAGAACTATATTCTTAATCCTATTATGGCTCTGATATCACCCCACCTTTTGTGGGCACCATCATTTCGTCCAACTCCTGACTGCCCGCCGGAATGCCCTCCTCGTTGACCGCGATACGCGGGCTCAGTGCCAGCCAATCCAAGTGGTTCAACGGGTCGTAGCGTCGCGCCAATCGCTCACGGCGTTTACGCTTCAGAATGGGCTGATGCAGCTCTGCAAGCGGTGCTGTCGGCACTGCAGGCGCAGGCGCCGAGGACTCAGCGCCGTTCGGTGCCTCCGCATGGGCGCCGACTTGCGCCTGCTCAGCCAACAGCAAACTGCGACGACGCCGGTAATACCACACCGGCTGACCCCGGAAGCGGTGTTGCGGTGGTTTAGGGGCCTTAACTGGGTTTTTTTATCCAGAAAGTCTAACTTCTGATTTCTGAAACTAAAGAAGTTCTTGTTTCTGTGATATGCCCACCTGGATCACTTCTGGACCTTCTGCTTGCAGGGCCATGCGTTCGAGTAGTTCCCCGTGATGGACTGACTCCAGTGCCTGAGCTTCTGCGTCGTCCGGAACTCCCAGCAAATTCCCGGATGCCCTACCACTATTCTGATTCTGACCTAATTCTGATTCCCGGGGAGAACAAGAGTTTCGGGACGAAAGTTTGCGGAACATTGGCACGATCACCACACAACGGCGCGCGGAACGCAACAGTTCCGCGAGCACCAGCGGAGCGCAAGCAAGCGTGCGGCTCTTGCGTACAGGCGGAGGCGAGCTTACGGGCGGCGAAGGCACGCGCAACGGCACAATTTGGGGACAGCTGGCCAGGCGCCGAGCACTACGAGCCAACTCGGCTGAAAATGAAGGAAATCAGAATAGGGAGAAAGTAATGGTCAGAATCAGGAGAAGAATGTTGTCAGAATCAGAGGAAAATAAAGATAAGAATCCGGTGAAAGTAATCTTCAAAATCGTAAAGTAATATCAGCATCAAAAGAATCTATTTTCAGAATAAGTGTGACTAACTAACAGAATGGGGAGAAAAAAATATTGGCGGGATAGGGAGAAATTTGTTAGGGAACCAGAATAAGGATTGAAAAGAGATCAGAATCCGAAATGGGATGAGAAAAGATCAAAAGCTGGGTTAGCATGAATCAGAATCCGAGCAAAGAAATTAGCTATCGGCGGGAAAATCTATCAAAATCATTAGAAAGTAGTGGCTGTAGAACATGGAAAGAGAAGTTGATCAGAATCATCCAACATCAGTATCCGGGTTCCGGATTTGTTACTAGGAATTTTAAACAGAATTCACCGATTTTCCTGAGATCCGGCGATGGGGCGGGGAAAGTGAAGGCAAATGAGGTGAGCGAAGGTTGGGGCGAGCGGTGCTGGTCGCCGTACTGCAGCAGCCTTTGCTGCACCGACGCGGCGGTGCTGACCGTGGAGCTCTTCATGGACGGGGTCAGTCCCGACTCGGCCCAGGAGTCTGCGCGGTGCTCGCGCCGTTGTTGGTCGTACATTCTAGGGATGAATCCGGAATTTGGTAAATATATGTAGTAATTTCAAACAAATTTGGAATCATTTATGGCATTTTGTACTGTATGAATGACTTGGTTCCTGGATCTTGTCCAGCTTTTCTATCTCACAATTCTTATAAATTTTAAGTTCCCAAATTCATGCCCCCACCCCATTTTCGCCCTGAACCCACATCAGCCTCTCCGACTCCGACGGCGGTGTGCCAATGGTGGTGGGCGAGCTGGGCCTCCGCTCGATGGGTGTTGGCGGTTCCACCACCTCGGGCACAGTCACGGTCCGCGCCATTGTCAGATCTTGCATTGGCAGAATGTCCTAAACAGCAGAATGCCAAAGTTTACAAACTAAATGATTGGAAATCTGGTCCCCGATCAATATGGCCGAAACTCATATTCACAATAAATATAAACTTAAGCGCCAAAATCCATTTTAAATCAAGAATGCCTTAAGGACCTGGACCAGTGCCTCCTCCGTGGGCACCATCTCCTGCTGCTCCGACTTCAGGGACAACTTCTCGTCCTCGGCCTGGTCCCGCGCATGTGCTTGGCTGGCCACATGGAACACGGGTTGGGCATGTCCTCGTTGTTGGTGGGACGGGAACAGGGCCCTTTGGGGGAGGGAATTTAGAAAATTGTGGGAGAGAATTCGACAAAATAGAATCGGATTAAAATTTTATCTTTATCTTGCATATAACCCTTATAATTTTGTGGTGAACTCACTCGCGCTCCTGCTTGATCACGTACTCGATGAACTCCTTGCCCTCGCCCATGGCAAACCGGCGTTCCAACATGCGTTTTCGGCGCAGAATCTGCAGAATGTCGGTGCCCTTGAACTTGCGCCCAAAGTAGTGGATCCTGATGAGTGGGGAAAGGGATTTGGGATGGGGTGTAAATGGGGGAAAGGGAAGAAGTACTTGTCAATGTACTGGATGCCGACCAAGTCGATGCACATCGTGGTGACGGCCAGCCCGATCCCGAGGTAGACCAACATCACCACGATGAACCTGGAAGGAAATTGGGATAAACGGATCTTGGTAATGCGGTGATTTGGATCTCCTAAAATGCGTATAAATCGAACCAAACCAACCCAATTTTTGGGGGTGGGGGATATTAAAAATTTATTTTTCANCAAATTAGGATTTTACTCATGTCGATCCGGCACCAGGTCGCCGAACCCGATGGTAGTCAGGGAGACGAAGCCTTAAAAATGAAAATTTAAATTTACAAATTTCGAAATGAAAGCCCAATCCAACAATAATAAAAAGCCGCGTCATAGGTCCAAGATTCCATGAAGGCGAACAGGACACCGCCCAGGGCAATGTAGAACTGATCAGTGAGTGATCAATATATTTGATCAACGAAAATCCGGAAAAATTTCCTACCAAAAGTATGGCAAACACCAACAGCACAGGCACCTCGGTGTTTCTCTGAACAAATTTATTTTAAGTTTTTTACAAAATCAGTGAGTGATCAAAATTGCTCTGCCAAGTTAAGCAACTTTAGTCCGATTTCGCTGCGAAAATAAGTCTTTTTATATCTTTTTCAAAATGCTAAAATTTTTGAATTTCCAAAAATAACAGCCGATATGACAAGTTAAGCAATGCTGGTTCAATTCCTCTGGTAAGCGAAGAATTTTCCCGATTTTTCCCATTTTTGCCTCTTCGTTCCACTCGTCCTCCACCGCCCTGTTCCTCAGCCTCTCCAAATATTTTTGTTCCCGTCGTTCCTCCTCCTCCTCCTCCTCGTCCCTTTGATGTTCCAAATCGCCGTCCATTTCCAGCATTAGACCTTTTGGAAGAAAATTTTGAGATTTTTTTTGAAAACCAACCCTTGTAAAGCCTCTGGCGGCGTCTTTTCCGTCGGGCCAACCAGAAAATCACCAGCCTATACCGATAGTAGTGGTATTTGTCCTTCACGCTTCGGTACTAAAATTTTTTATTGCATAAGAAAAACCGCGAAAAATCCTCCTACCAAAAATGCAATTTTATCTTGTCCTAAATACTTTGTTAGTATTTTTGTGCATTTATATAAAATCTTGGCAATGTTGGTAAGAATTGTACAAATAGGTGAATTGGATATTTGATTCCTTCAATTCATCTATCGAAAGTTCTCACAAGAAGAAGGGATTCTCATCTTGTTCAAAAGGTATGAAATGAAACGCGTATAATATATTATAATTTATTTATTGTCCTCGTGATAACGGCTGCTAAGGCATTACATTTTGATTATTCAAAATGATTATTCAGTCTTCATCATCTTGATTATGATTATTCAGTCAAAATGATTATCATGATTATTTGATTATTCAGGTAGTTTTGTAGATATTTTTGAAAAAAAACTTACCACCCAAATGGTGCATTCTGAGAGGAATTTTCCCAGATCGCCGATTGTGCTAAAATAAAATAATTTTACGATCAATGGGATCCGAACTATATAACAAATTATTTTGGATTTAAAATGGCTTAAATTCCAAAAAATAATTATTTGAATTTTAAAAATTTTATGAAATCACAAATATTCACATGATGGTCAAAGGAGCGCCGAAAAGGGCAAAAATGATGCAGGCAATTCTGCCCTGACTGGTCACCGGCACAATGTTCCCTGTCCAATTTAAAATTTGTAATAATAAGTTAAGTAAGTTCATTCGAATTGGCCAAAGAATAAAAGCAAAATTTGGCCAAAAAGCATATGGTTTGTCCATTTTTTGATTGGATTGGATCATTTTGGATTTGGCATTTTCAGCTAAATTATGACTCTACGGTAATTTTCATCCCCCTACCGTATCCGATGGTGGCCATCGTTGTGGCGGCGAAGAACAGCGAACTGCTCGGGGTCCACAGTTTGCCGCCAGAGCGCGATTTTGAGAAGTGTCGCCGGAACCGCGGGTCAATTTGGGGCTGATTGGTACTGTGGGGATGGCCCATTGTGGAGCGCACATTTTCGTATCTTGATGGGAGGAAAAATATTCCCAATCATTATAATGGATAGGCGGTATCCTGGTAAAATGTAAGGGCTATAGCAGCTGTACTCTTCTGGCACTCATGCTATTGTCTGGGTTCATTCATCTTAAATATCATTTTCATTCAAATATCTTATTCTATGTATGCCTACTATCAACTGATATCAATATATACTTCCATTACCATACATATACCTCATAATACTTAAGTATAATACATTTAATTGGTGTGCTAACATTTGCGGCCCTCAAATAAATCTAGTGAAATGAGATTGGTGTCAAAAAATAAAACAAAAAATAACAAAAAAAGAACCCAGCTCGATTTGGACCACTTTGAAAAAGTTTAAATCACAGTAATTTGCTCATAATTTTTTTCGTAACGATCCAATTTGGGTGGACTTTGGTATATTTTGTAGCTAATTTTTTGCTCTATTTTTACATTAAATTCATTTCTCTAACAAGTAAGTTTGGCTTGAAACGAGTTATAGCGAATGGGCCGCAAGTCTTAAGGCCGCAAATGACCAACCCATTTAATTGATAATAAGAACTTAAGTCATCATAAGCACGTAAACCACAGTATATGCCACCTCTCACCTGACATACTGTTCCTTGTACGATCTGAACAGACTTTCGCTGAACGTGTTCAG
>LDKF01006352.1:0-10056 GCA_001026735.1 Rotylenchulus reniformis | reverse complement strand
ATTTAATAATATTTTTGATTTTTGGGACAAATTTTTCACACCTCTTATGTAGAGATCACCCATGGAAAAATTTCAGCAATTTTGGACCCTTTCCACAACCACCCCAATTCCGTTGCGCTCATCGGCGGATGAATTTGTGCAGAAACCGAAGAGTGAGGAACTGTTTGCCGGAAACCCATTTGGCGGCGGCGAAACGGCAAATTGGCAGCAGAACAACGGCAAAAGTGCCGCCGGTGAGGGAAATTTGAAGAATTTCAAGAAACCGATTATAAGGTGAAGAAAAGTTCAAAATTTTCCCACTTTTGAGGCTACATCCCGGAGGATTTTTCGAATTATAAAAGTTCGTTTTAAAGGTTTTAATTTATTCCCTGACCACTACAGATCAAGTTGTGCAAGCCGTAGAACAACCACAGCCCGAGTTCGAGCTGTTCGGGCCCCCGCTGAACCAATATCAACTGCAACAGGAACAACAGCAGCGAGAAGGTCAATTGTTGCAGAGCAACAACAACAAAAACAACAACGGCAGATGGACGACGGAAAAGTGAGTTGGAGTCACATAGAGTTTTAGCATTTTGGACAAAAAATTAATTCAGTTCCGGGTACTTGTTGGTCACCACCACCACCATTCCGGAGTCGACATCCCTGCCAACTTCGACACCAACAACAACAGTGGGTGCCTGGTCCGGTCTTTTCGGTTCAAAGATCAATGCCGGTGGCACCAAGGAGGCGATGCCAAAGACGGCGGAGGAGATATACAGGTAGGTGTACTGTAAGTGGATGCAATTACTGTAGCACCGGGGGCGGATTGAAACTTTGACCAATTTCCACTGTAGAAGGGACATTTGGTTGTACCAACAGCTGTAATAATGCGCTGCAAAGGAAACTGGTAAAACCGCAACTAAGAAAGGAATGCCGATATGTCTATATTTCTTTAAACAGGAATTTATAACCAAAATGATGATAGGTATATCGGTCTTGGAACCGCAAACTGGGGTATTGGGATTGGGTCGAAATCCGAAATGACACATTATTCGATGCAAATGACCACCTCCTTAAGGCGCCAGATTCCCTGGTGGACCTGGCGCGACTTTGCGGATGCGTTCCGGCACAGCAACGCGGACGGCGGCGCTGACGCGCGTGCGTTGCTGTCCATGGACAAAAGCGCCCGGTGCTGCCAGTGGGCACTGGACGGACTGTGCGACCGGAGTTGGCAGCGCGTGCGCGAGCTTTGGTCCAATGTTTTCGTGCCAACAAATTTATTTTACAATTCAAATTTGCAGCCCAAAGTCATGCGGAACCATTGTGTGCTCTTGTAAGTGCCTTAAATATGTAAAGCACTTTTGAGATTTTTATCCAATATAAACATTTGATGTGAGATTGCACCTTTTTAAAAGTTTTTTTTGCTAATAATGGCCTGAATTTGCCAAAATTCAACACTCGTCTTTTAAGGGGGACGGCTTTTTCTTTTTGCATTCATTTAAGAAAAGGATTTTGTGAATGTTTGGCCCAACCCGAACTTCAAGTTTATGGCTTCTTATTGACTTTATTCTATATAACTCATGTCAAGCATTTTCAAATGCTTTAATCCAACATCTCTTCGCCAAAATCTGATTTTGAACCCTTTAGAAGGGCTTACATGGGATTTTTACGGGTTTTAGGGGCTTTTTTCAAAAATTTCCCGAAATCTAATTTCTAGCCTTTTAAAGAGGGTTTTTATGCCATCTTTAGTCACTAGAAGGGCTTCAATTAATGGGTTTTTGGTCCAATTTTTCATTTGCAATTTTATTTTCCCAAAGCTATCGAGGGCACTCTGTCCTGCAGCCGTGCCATCAACGTGGACGTGGTTGCGTGCTACGAGCAGCGCCGGCGCCCGCGCATTTTCGCGGTGCCTGTACAGCCGCGCGGAATGCCAGAAGGACAAAACACAATTTTGGGCGCCAAATTTGAATCCCCAACCAAGGAAATTGAGGAGAAGGAGGAGGAAGGGGAGGAGGAAACTCCGAATCCCGAGAATGGAAGGGAATTCGCGGTGGAACGCGAGATCCGGATGTTCATGAACCGGAATCAGAGCAAGAGCCGAAGTTCGGAAGAATCGCACCCCCAACAATCACCTCAGACCTTTTGAAAATTGTGAATTTTTGGGAAAATGACAAATTTTCATCATTATCAATTATCATTATTATTAATTAGTAGTTGCGTAGGGCTCAATGAGTGGTCTTTCGCAACTCACTTGCCAATTGCCTGACATTGTTTTCCTGGGCTGAATTGGCCATTATACCTTGTCTTAAAGTCCCAGGTTTGATCGAGATATGACGAAGGTCCATCTCCACTAATAAATAATCTGGGATTCGAGCTCACCATTTGCCAGAATTTATTCGTAATTCGTGCCGAAATTCAAAAAGAAAAAATAAATAGGTGGATATACTGCACATCAACTTTCCATGGGAATGATCGAATGGTCAGAGATCATAGTTTCCTTCCTCCTGCGGAGAGATCATGCAAAGTTCTTTTCATCTCATGTGTTTGTTCCTTGTTCCGTTTTTTCATCCCGAAAAACCTCCCATTTTCCGTTCAAATTGCGGCGGAACTTTGACGTCCGCTGATTTTGCTTCTCGGCGGACTTTGGCCATTGTTGTTGGTGGTCATCTCAGAGCGCCGCCGGATGTCCGAGGAGACGAGAGTGTAATCCCGGGAGGCACTGCGCTGAAAGGGAAAGTAAACCAAAGTGATCGGGGCCAAGTGATCAGGATCAGAACTCTGGGAATTATCAGAATATATGGATGAATCAGAACCAGAACATAGTTAAAAAGTCAGCAAGTGAGGGATCAGACGAAATTCTGCGGTAACCACAACCAGAATGCCCGGAGAAGGGCCAAAGTGAGCAATAGCAGAAAAATACAGGAAAGAATCAGAAT
This sequence comes from Rotylenchulus reniformis, assembly GCA_001026735.1. NCBI lineage: Eukaryota > Metazoa > Nematoda > Chromadorea > Rhabditida > Hoplolaimidae > Rotylenchulus > Rotylenchulus reniformis. The sequence continues at coordinate 7,141 of LDKF01006352.1, read as the reverse complement.
GACTAAATATATGTACCATGATTATGTACCAACAATTAGACAAGAATTTGGTGCTAAGACCAAAATGACTGAGAACAGAAGAGGACCTGAACCAGTATATCCGAGCCAAAAGGACCAGAATAATTTGACCGATCCGGGACTGGAACATAGTGAAAACTTTAATCTTACCTTTGCCCAAAAAACTCATGTGTTTTACCTGTTTCTGGTGTCCGATCAGCCTCCACCAGTAGACGCTGATCCAGTGCCGGTAAAGGCGTTGCGTGACAATGGTGATCAGTGGGTTCAGGACGATGCCAATCACCACCAAATAGTACATGGCATTGATCACCAGATCAATCAAAGGCGGAGATTGTTGGTGGGCATCGGTGATCAGAAGGGCGTAGGCCAGATAGAGCAGGCGGTAGGGCAGACAGGTGGCAAAGGTCCAGGCGGTGGAGCAGAACACGAAGAACAGACGCTTGAAGAGACGCTAAAGAAGACAGAGAATGAGTGAGAGAGTGGGGAAAGTTGAGAGAATTTGAGGCCAGAGAAGACAGAGAACAGGTGAGAGAGTGGGGAACGGATAGAGACAGCAGGGGGAAGAGAAGTCAGAGAAGTAGATGCAACCCATAGAACTGTTATTCCTACCGATCGTGCTGCTTTGGTGCTGGCCCTGCGCGAGTTTTGTGCAATGCAGTAGATGACGGCGGAGACGGCGAAGGACGCGCTGATGGTCAGCACGTAGAGCAGGCAGATGAGCAGATATATGTGGGCTGAGAGCACGACGCGGTCGCAGGGATGCTGAAATGCGCAGAAATTTCACAAAAATCCGCAGACCTTAGGGTTAACGTTTTCGTCAAAATTTTCATACCTCAATTTCCATGAAGGAGTAGAGGATGATGGCCAGCACCAAAACGGCGGCCCAGGAAAGGGTCATCACCAATATCACGCGGCACCGTTTGACCAATTGGTAGTAGTGCAGGGGCCTACCGATGTAGATCAACTTGTCCACCTTGGAGAGTATACGGTAGGAAAATCAGGGGATACTATACAGTAGAGGAGGTGGAAGATTTATTAAGGATATTGAGACTGATTGAGCTACAATAAGATATTGCACCAGTTTTATAGAGTGGCGATGTGAGATGCTATAAGAATAATACAGTAAAACCCGAATGTTCCCAGACCCATTCGTAGAATTAATTTCTCGAGCTTTTCCGGGCATGATACTCAGAGATTTATGGATACGATAGCCTCTGGATTTTAAAAAATTTCAAATTTTCCTCCCTACATTGATCCATAGCAGGCAAAGGCAGCTGCAGAGTTGGGAGGTGACGATGACAACGTAGTAGGGATGGCATAGCAGGGCCGGGAATTGGTTAAGATGTGAAATGGAGGGGGGGGAGGAGATGGTCAGATTGGATAAAAAAGGGCCAAATTCAGAAAATTCAAGGCATATGGTAGGCAAAACTTATATGGTCTGGTGAGCATGTAGACGGTGCAGGTCATCAGGTCCGCCAGGGTCATGTTGATCACAATGATCTGCAAGGGTGCAGACCGTATTATGGCATTCTCATAATAATGCCCTAGACCAGAAAATAGGTATACGGTAGACTGGGTTGGGATCAGGATCAGAATAAACTGACATTACCCGTAGTTGGACTTGATTTTCTTCTAATGTGGTCTCTTTTGTCATTGATCCTTTGTTTAAATTTTCACAACATCAACTTAACAAGATATATTTACAGTAGTACGTCAGTTTCCCTTGTGTTCAAGTAAGATTTGGCCCGAAATAGCTTGGTATCTCTTCCTTAGTATGGAATTACCTTATGTATCACTGGCGGTATACCAACTATTAGAAATGCCCTAAAATGCCTATCACCATCTAGAACACCAATATCCTTTGGAATACAGTACAGGTGATACTGTAACAATTACTTTATTGGCCGATACTATGGTCCCGGGTTACTGTATACATTTCGGTGCTATTCTTCTATCAAATACGAGTACAGTATGCCCCCTCCTCCGGACCTGTCTGGGCTTGTCCGCGGTGTCCGCGTGTAGTAACGCGATGAGTAGCACCGCCGCGTTCAGCACACTGCCCACCACCCCGTTGACCAGGTAGAAGTCGTGCTCGAAGGTGCTCAGATGTTCCGGCTCCTTGGTTATTTCCGCCGGAGACAATGATGATGGTTCCGCCGGAATTGTCAGATTCACATAGTTGTCCATCGCAACGAAAAGCTCTGAGATTCCGCCGGGGGTTAGGCTCTCAATCTTTGGACAGAAGATGCGGAAGAACTACAAGGGTGAAATATTCCGCGCAAAGATTCTAACTTCAGATTTTTGGGTCGAAATGGTGAGAATGGCCTAAAATCGGAACTAAAAAATAAAATTGTTTAAAAAAGGACATAACCAAATCTATGGAGGGAGTTCCAATTTTTGACTCCTTTTCTATATGTCAACCAAAAAACCGGAAGGGCATTCGAACATTCTCTCACGAGACACAGGAAATACATAGATCTGAAAATTTTAAAAACCATTCAGATCGGATTTTTATGGCAATTTTCATTTTTAATTGCAAATTTATGATTTTCTCGGATTTTTTGATTCCATTTCATTTTTGCCAGGAATTTTTGGACCAAATTCCAAATGGAAATTGTGCCCAATTTGGTGTTTCAAATATTCAAATGGAAAGGAACAAACAAAAACACACGGCAAGGGCCGAGAGGGACCACAGGATAATAATGCATTTGAGCCGATTGGCCAAGGAATTTTGGCCAAAAGTCGTTCTGCAAGAAATTGGTCAAAAAAATCTGAAAATGCCAAAAATGCTCCACAAATATAAAATGGTCAAATTGTATAAAATGGCCAAAAGTCATTTTTGAAAAATTTGCCGAAAAATATCCAAACCAATTAATCAATTGACAAAAAAATAATCAGTGTAAAATGGAAAAAAATCGATTTAAAATAGAGGCAAATAAATGATTTTCTAAATGAAAAAATTGAATGTGATTGATGGGTTTATATAGCACAAACCCGGAAGTGCTTTGCGCATAACATACATGTGGGTCCTTAATTAGATTTTTCTGGCCCAATAAACACACATTTTGAAGTGACAAAGTTATGCAATTTTTGGGCCAATTATTGGCCAATTTTGGCACAATTCACATGGGCAAAGACCAAAAAACAAAATTGGAAATTGGGCCAAATTGAGAAAATGGCCAATTAACGGGAGGGATCTTGGGCAATTTTAGCCAAGGGATTTGGTAGATTTTGCGTATAAAAATTGAACATTTTAGCATAAATTGGGTCCATGTCCAGTCATTTGGGTGTTCAAAGTTCAAATGCAAATCAAACTTTGAAATGAGTTTGGCGTCAGCAAAAAGGGCCAAAGATTAGTAATGGAATGAGGCTAATCCCATCCAAATTGGTTCATTGTGAAAAATTTATGGCCAAGCAAAAATTACATCTTTAAATTCCTTTGGAAATTTTTTGTAGAGCTCTTGAGTCGAAAATGTAACTAAACATATAATTTTCTGTTGACCTAAGAATCCTGAAATAAAAAATCCAAATCTTTAGGACTCGAGTGGTTTTTCACCCTAAAATGTTAAAGTTCTGAAAATTTCTTTCGGAATTTGCATCCTTTACCTCTTTGGCCATAATGAAAATGACTTTTTTGACCCGAAAAGCTTTTGCTCGTCCATTATAATCGGTGAAAGGGCGAAATTCGAGAACCATTTGGGGACGGAAAAAGTCCGTCCACAGAAAGGAAGTTGGGCCTTCCGAGAATCTAATTCCGGGATCATCACCGGCAGAATGGAAAATGGGATTTTTGGTGAAATTTTTCTTTTTTTGGTCGGTCAAATTTAGAATTTTGGGCCAAATTTGCTCGATTTCCGCCCGGATTTTCAGTGCTTAAACTTCGGAATTTTAGTCCAATTATTTAAAAAAATTGGATTAATTTTCGAAAATATTTGTAATTAATCAAAATTTTAGTTAGTAACAATCTCGTAAATCTCCTTGAAAATGGATTTTTTGAAAAGTGATCACTGACAGAGATGTTTCTTTAGAGGACCTAAAAGCTTCGCCAATAAATTGGAAACAGCTTTGGCCCTTTCTTAGGTCATAAAAGTGTGTTTGTGGTCGATTTGAACACGAATCGATTTAGGTTTTTTGGGCCTAAAGTTTGCTGAGAGGGTGGATGATGCAAAAGGATTTTATCGGGGAAAGGGACAAAAAAACAAATTTGGCCAAAAAACCAAGGAAATTCCCCGAGGAAAAGGGTCATGGAGAAGGAAGTAATAAGAAAAAATTGGCCCGTTTTGACACATTATTTGGTGCAAAATATGTTTCTATAAAAATTTTCGGGTTTTTATTTTCTGAAATTGCAAAAGGTAAAATTAGGACAATTGCGCATCCAATCCAATGCGATGAAAAAATGAAAAACGACATAAATTATTTAAAAAATTATTAACGCATCATTTGGGCGGGGGTCCATCAGGCCAAAAGGTCGAAAAATAATATTCTTTAGACAACGGGGGGATCTCAAAAAAAAAGGAAAGTCCATGTAAAAAATTTCATATATAGGAGAAAAATGAAATTAATGGGGCTAAATGGAAAAAAGTTAGATTTTAACATAAAATTTCTCAGGGGCAAAACATACATTTTCAATGGAAAAAATGGTCTTTTAGACCTTTAGAGCTGTTTTTTAGGATATATGACCCGTGACAATGGAATTTAGCCTATGAATGTTTCCGAGGAGACCTTTTTGAGGTCTCTTGGAGTTAAAAATGCCAAATGCTAATGGCTTACTAGGGGGGACTTAGAGGGTCATTAAACGAGAGATGGCATCATCGGATGGCATAATGATGTAAAAATTAAAAAAAAACAATCAATTTTAGAGGCCCAGCAATATTTTTGAATTTCGAAAATATTCACCATTGTTCCTTCCTCATTTTTGAATCAAATTTAATGTTTTATTGCATATAAATCACAAAAATATGCCCACAAAACTAAAATGGTCCAATTCACTTTTATTTTGCTAATGTAATGCGAATCATAGAAATTTATCTCATAATATTGTACTAGTTTATAGTAAATATAAATATATATAAATGCAAGATTCTTCATATCTGGTCCCATCTTCAAATTTGGTGTGTCCATTTTTCATCCCGTCATCATTCTCACCATCTTCCACCATCCTCATCATCTTCTTTCCTTCCTCATTGGGTATTCCGCTTCCGTGAGAAGGAGCCCTATCGGATGGAGGGGACCAAGTGGAAAATGGTGGAGAACAGTTCGGTCAATTGGGCGAACAAAGCACCGGAAATGGAGGCAGGAAGAGCAAAGTTGATGTTGAAGTGGGGACAGCCGGAGCCGGAAGGCGAAGCGGAAGATGAAGAGGATGAGGAGCAACACACCTCCATCAGAAAGCCCTTTAGGCACTTGTAGACCAACTCGGCCCGGCCAAGGCACCAGTTCATTGTCATTGTCTGAAAAATGGGGAAAAAATCACCTGCAGGCACAAAGGAATAGAACCGATGGATAGATAAACGGGCATATGGAGTTTGATACTTTGTTATCAAATCTGACCAATTTCGAATTAAAATTTCATATGTGAAATGTTTTGCGTTTTTTTTTAATTTTAATTTTCAAACAATCGCTTCGAAATAAGGTCGAGCTTGATAAAGGAAGCCAGAAAACACAACTCTACTGACTCGCATTAATCGCCTAAATACCAAGTTATCGTCCATAATGCTATAAAGTAGTCAAGATTTTTGGCATTTCGTGGTCATTTTTGCCCACCTCGGTCATTTGTTCCACAAGCAGTAACGGCAGTGTGACGTGGTGGATGGCGGAACGGGAGGAGAGACGGACAATGTTGCGGAGACCGCCAATGCATGGATGCCGGGAAGAGATCTCCTCTTCCGCAAGAGTTCGATCATCGACCAAATGGAACACGACCTTGAATAGCGAAGGAACGAAAATTAAGATCAATGAAGATGGAAAAATATGAAGGCTTAATTTTCAAAAAAAAAATGCGAAACGGTTTTCGCAAAATTTTGGCGATAATGTAATAAGTAGAAGCCTTTTTAAAAATTATGATTGTTAATTCTCTATAGATGGGCCTACTCAAGAAGTACCTGGACAGCGGACAGGTTGGAGTGACAGGTGATGTACACGTTGCCGGGCCTTAATGTGTTCTCATCGTAGCCAGTTGAGTCGTCAAGCGGATCATAGGCAAGCGGCGACGCTGTCGGGTCCGCTCTGCGCGCACGGCGTTCGAGGTTTGCAAGGCGGACCTTAAACGAGCGAGCTTAAAGAGAAAATATGAATATTAAAAAGCAAAGAATGTATTTCTTGATGCAAGGAAATTTTAGAAAATTATTGAGAAAAAGATTGTATATGTAAAAAAGCTAAAAATAAATAAATATAAATTGGGCTGAAAACCCGCACTTCATCCTCCAACTTCTTCAACTGGGACTCCAATGAATCGAAATGGAGCTCGGCGGATTGCTCACAGAGCTGAGCAAATCGCGTACGTTTCCGCACATGCCAAAGCGGATCCCTTCCCACGATGAGTACAACGGCCGACAATTCTCTTCTATAAAACGGAAAATTAGGAATTAAAACGTTTTAATAAATTTAAAAAATTAGCTATTAGACAATTTTAAAGATAAAATAATAAAAAATTGATCATATCTTTAGGGGAAAATACCTAATTTTATTGAAAAATGAAATTTGAAAAGATAAAAATTATGATTAATTTTTCTGACCTGTACAGACTCATCAGCATGTGCAAGCGCTGTGAATCCTGCAACTGTAAATCCGAGTTGTCGTCCACGGAGGAATGGCTGTTGGTCAACATATCGCTGAGCTGATCACAGAGCAAAATGCGCGCATTGTGCATGGTCTTTAATTGAGCGCCTTAAAATGTTCTTTTTAAACAAATTTCATTTTTTTATGTTTTAAGAATGACATAAACGCTTCATTATAAACTATTTAATCTAAAAATTATTACCAATATAAATGGTGAAACTCTCTGAAGCGTAACTGGACTGTTGTTGCTGTTGACTCGCAGCCATTGAGGCATTCTTGGCCATTTTGGAATCACAAGAGATCGATCTGATGAAAATAAAAATTAATTAAAAATAAGAAAATACAC
>LDKF01006351.1:0-10063 GCA_001026735.1 Rotylenchulus reniformis | reverse complement strand
GCTCGCCGGAGGAGGGACGATAGTCCCGGGGATTGTTTCTTGGGATTTTCTATCTTTGGGTAGGATAAGCTCCCATGCAACCCCTGGCCAGGGTTGCTTCCCAAATCCCCTTCCCCTCAATGTTCATTCGGTGCTTAACCCTTCTCTGGGGGTCCCAGCATGCTATCACTTACTGGTAGCACCGGATGGTTCCCTATTTGGGAATCCATCGACAACGAAGCGATCGCGGGAGGTAAGTTAAAGGCGCCTGGCCTGCGGGCCTGAGACAAAGTGCACTATAAAAATACTCAAAGAAGATGCGCAATGAATTGCAGAAGAAATCGAAAATATCATTGAGAAGGAAAAATATTTGCGTGGAATCACAGGTACCCTTGCCTGCGGGCAGGATGAAAATTAAAGCAAGAGAGCGAAATAGAAGAATGCTACCAAAAGATTTATATTATTATCAATCAATCAATTTATACGCTATTCAAATAATAAGTCGGCAAATAGGCCCATTAATGAATGTTCCAAAAATGAATGAATGAAGCTAGCCTGAGGGCCAGAGACAAATGAATATGCTTGATTAATGATTAATGAACCAAAAGTGAGATTACAGGAATTGATAAATGAAATGTAGTTCAGTTTTTTTTACTGTTCAGTAGATTGCGAGAAGGAAAAGAAAACTCCAAAATTTTCCCCTTTTCACAGCACCAGCATTATAGTAAAAATGGCTTGGACAATTAAGCTAGTTTAATTGCTAAGATGGTAGTAGCAGAATTGTTAAGAGAGTCCTGAGGACCAGAGACAAATGAAAACAATCAAAGATTGTACAGTAAATTTTATAACTTGATCACAAATTACCAATTTTACTAACATCAAAATTCTAAGACTTAAGATGCTCATTTGAAAATCATTTTATGGTCCAAAGATCGCATTTCTCATCTCACCTGTACAAGAATTCTTTCTTCGAACGGAAGTCACTTTAACCAACCATTAGGGGGAAATCTGATCTTATCTTACTGATCTCATCAGCTTCGTTGAAGATGAGCGGAAACAGGAGATCCGACATCCGATGTAAAGAAACCACGGCCATTACAACTAATATGTACATGCATCTTGTTTACTGTCAACATTTTTTTTACATTAATGAGGTGGAACTTTGATCCCTTTATTATTTTATATCAGTAAGGCCGGATTCTTAGGGTATACCCTATTTTGATGCATATTTTAAGACCATATATTTATGAATAACATATTCCAGAAGTTTTTTTGACCATTTTCAAGATAGTTTTAGCACCTATTTTTTAAATCTATCTTGAGGTTTTAGTATCTAATAGTTTTTACCACCTATTTTTGGCTTTTGCAACTATTTTGCACCTTTTTGGAATTTTTAGTCAAATTTTTGACAACTCTCGGAAGGAGATAGAATATTTTCGATATTATCATCAGTTCATGCATTTTAGTTTAAAAAGGGATTTTTTTTTCTTAATAATAGATCCAAATTCTCAAAATTCTCTCCAATGGTTCCTATCTTGGCATTGAACATTCCTTAATATAAGGAATTAATTGATTCTAAGGGAAAAATCATTTTGATAAATAAAATGTCCCAAAATCTCAAAAAAATTTCCAACATATTTTGCTTTCATTTATTTGAAGATTTTCCAATGTTTTAAAGGAATCTATTCCATTTTTTAAAAACGATAGGACGATGATTTCTTATGATATCAAAGTCCTTTTCAGTACACTAGAATGTTTCCGCTATATAGGATATTTTTTACTCCCGAAAATCCCGAAAGGTATTTTGTAAAATTATAAATACTTTATTGATTAAATTGCTGTTTTTTAAACAACTATTTTGCATTGCTTAGCACCTATTTTTGACCTTTTTAGCATCTATTATAGTACCTATTTTGATGCCTTTTATCCGAGAAAAAGAAATCCGGGCCCTATTTAATAAATTTATATTAGGCATTCGATGAACCAGAAATAATTTAATCTTTAGTTATGCAACTGGTAAAACTGACTTGCTTGCGGGCAAGAGAAAAATAAAACTAACTAATTGATGGATTTTTTCCCCGAATACGCTTGAAAATGCGTTAAATGTGCCGAATTTCGAGAATTTACAATATTTCTCTAAAGAATTGTGGTTTTTTTGTAGAAATTATGGAACTGAGAAATTTGGAAGAATCTTTATTAGGAAGATTAGGAAGAATTGTCTCAAATAAATTTCACCATTTTCTATCCAATTTTTTCAAAAAGCAAAGTATGCGAAAATATTACCAAACAAATTATCGTTTTCGCCTGAGAAGATTTCCAGGAAAAACCTCAAGATATGCATTTCAACTATTAGAAATCAACGAAAGTCATAGGAAGGAATCTAAAAATTAGGGACATTTTTTTAGCAGAACATCTTATTAAAGATAAATAAGAACATTGAGGAATACACATCTTGTCTTGTCCAAAGTAAACACCCAAAAATGTTGATTTCTGGGGAAAAAACAGGATAAACTATTTCGCATGAAACATGCATTAGTCGTGGAATAGGGTCGGTGCTTCTTTTTGCCCTGATTGCTTTAGTTACCAAGATTTTTTTTCTTTCTTTGTCAGCATTTTTTTTGGCGAGCTGACCTGGATCTCATGCAATCTCATATGTTTGAAAAATTAAATCTTTATAAGGACTGAATTTAATTAATCCCGATAAATCTTTTTATTATTTCTAAAAATAGTTAGTAATATTTAGAAGTGTTTTGAGGATATTCTATGAAGAATTATTCAGAATAGTATAGCTATAATTGTTTGGAATTTTAATACTCGAATCGGTTTTTCTCGAAATCCTTAAAAAAAATTTTCGAACCATTCAATTGGGTTCAGCCCTGCTGGTTTTTCTCTGCTTGTATTATTCTACTGTTTACTTATGATTTTTATTTTAAAAGAAATTGTTTTATTTTATTCTTTTTCATCAGTATTCTAGCATGCATTTTCAAATTTTGATGTTGTGCTTGCCTGCGGGCAAGAGAAAAATATTATGGTTTACAAATTTTTTTTTAGAATAATTGATGAGCAATATTAGTCATGATATGATTATATTTCGCATCTACTTGAGAGGAACAACGATCAGCGTCTTAGGATCAAAACCTTTTTTAATTAGAAGCATATTTTATGATTTGTTTTTTCCCACAAATTAATTTACATAGAGTTCGGCATCCTCCTTTTTTTGCATTGTATGCCATCTTTCTTCTTTTCTAAAGCAAAAATGCAATAAAAATCGAATATTAGCCTAATCTAAAAGTTTTTTGTTCGTTTTATTTTGTCTCAAAAAGAATTTATTTTGGGTCCCCTGTGGGAATTTTGATGCTAAATTGATTTCTTGGCAGGCATATTTTTTCTATCCCTTTTGCTCCTACTGCGGAAAATACATCCCAGTGAATGCAGGTCCCGACCTATTAATAGACCCTTTGAGAATGGCAATTTTTGACCAAGAAATGAAGATTTGAAAATACTTATTTTTCTTTTGAAATGGGGTCGATTTTTCAAATTTTACTTCGGCGACCTTATCGGGACCGCAGATCTGTTGGAAAAATTTCCATTTTTTTATAGTGCCTTTATAATTTTTTTTTGTCGACCTCCTTTTGTCACCTAGATTTGTAAACTTTTGGCTGATTCCCCTTTCTATATACTATGTTTTTAGATTCTCCAAATTTTCTAATGATACTTGTTGGAGGCGCTAATTTCTTTTTGTCTTTAGGCCCACAAAAGTTATTTGTTTTAAGTTACCGTAAAAATGTTTTCAAACCTGTAATGGGAACTATGAAAAGCCTCTCAAACGAAAATCGAATTACAAAACTCAGACAACGAAACATCGGAAAGTGAAGAATTTGGTTTTTCTTAAGCCGCTGTTATGTAGTTAGTGCGGCCGTAAACACAATATTATTCTTTTTCTCTGCCACTGTTTTCCCTGATAGCTTTTTCTCTGCTCTGTGTTCTCTCTCATTTTCTGCTTCTTTTTGCAATTAGAACTGAGGAGGTCGTTTCTTTTTAGAGTGCATTTCCGCGGCCAACTTCAGGGTAAAAATCAAGTTCACTGTAGCTAATTCTGAGGGCTTGTAATTTTTGAAAATTGATACTGTAAAATCTTAGAGAAATTGATGAAGATAACAAGAATATTTTTGTCATATTGCGCATTGGAAATTTACATTTTTTTAGCACGAAAAGTCCAATTTTTTTAAATATAACTCATACTTTTATTGCCATATATATATTATCGTTTGTACATCACGTACTGTTTATACTTATCGTATTGCCTTTGCTCATCCCATTTTCCCGTCTACCTTCTTTAAATATAATTTTCAACAGCCCTGCTTTCTGCTCAACAGCTCAGCTAATATAATCCATTTTTGATTTTTAGTCCTTCCACAGTCTAGTGAACATGGCAGACATTTATTATATAAGAAATAATAAGTGAAATAAGATGAATTAGATATAATTTATTAATGGTTTTATTTTATATAATCTAATTTATGTTCATATGAAAATCGTGATATTTTAGCAATCCTTATAAAGAATTAAGTTCATTATTATTGGGACCAGATTTGCTTGCCCGTGGGCAAGAGGAAAACATGCATAGCTAAATCCATGAAAATCGTATCGTTTTAAATTATTACATCAATTTCTTTTTTAAATTTAAGGTCATGTTCGTTCAAAGGATTTTTTAGTTTGTTCAAAGGATTTATTAAATGATAATGAGCTCTTATCTTTGGTAATATGTTGCATTTTTGACAGGAAAGTTTAAAATTATGCCTGAAAATTGTCAAAAAACCGCAATATTTTCGTGTCATATCTTCAAATAATGATTATTTTTTTAAAGAAATATGTGCAAAACTAAAAAAAATTCCGGCAGTCCCTGACCGGGGCCAATGACATTCGGGACTTGGTAAAACCTGGTTCAATTTTTGTCTTGAAAAGAATTAAATATGCAACTACCTAACAGCTTTAAAAAACAATTTAGTACTGTTTGAGCAACATTTTTATACTTTCAGGTCATATTTGGGGCATAAGTTGGATATATTTAGACTTTATTAGCTGGGAAAGTAATACCCGAATAATTAAAAAACGTATGGCCTCCCTACTGCCATTTTTGCTTTACTCTTTGTTTATATCATGCATCTAACGTGTTTTTCGGGCATATTATGCATATTTTGGATATTTTATGCGATTTTGTTCCCATTTTTGACATCCTTATACGATCTTTCATTGTTTTTTTCTTGTTCAAATTGTAAAATATAGTGGAACCAAATAACAAAATAGTAGAGACGCGAAAGGCGCGGGAAGTTGCAAAGGTATTAAAATTATATATTTTTGGTTTGGTTAATTTGGGTCATTTTTAAAAATGTTGTCTAAGATTCAAACCTTGAAACTTGTTTTTAATTTAGAAAGAAGCAACTCACTATTCATCGGAAATGGATTTTTTTTCTTAATTTTATAGCATTACAAATCCAGTTTTTAAATCTAATTATTTTTAATCAGTTTAAATTCCATTCAAATAAACAAGACAAGCAAACATGATGTTGACAGTAAATATGGCTATATGCCATGCAATATATGGCTGGAATTTCAATGGAGGTTAGTTAATTGGGAGTTGGGACCTACCTTTATTAATTTATTTTTTTAGATAATGCGCGGCTCGAATGGAACAGAATGATGCTGCTTATGGCTTTGTGGGTTTAGGTTGGGTTCAATTCCTCCTTCAATTGTAAGGGAATGACAGCGGCCCTCGCTCTCCTCTTTCATATCCTAAAATTTATTTTGCCATCTGGGTCATCCATGGTTTACTTAATCCTTATCTTCTATTTATTTTTCTTCTCAAAATTTTCATTCAACTATTTCTTTTTCTATTTCTTATGATATGGAGGATTTGGAAAGGTTCAGCGGTTCAATTCCTTTCAAACTTATAAAACCATATGCCACCTGAGACCTGCACTTTCCCCCGGACCTTCCCATTCACTTTCAGCTCTCTATCTCTCTTTTCCGTCACCCGATCGGAGTGGGGATCTGACCGGACCGATCGGAACCCCGGTTGTCCTCAGGGATGGTCCTGCGGCCAGTCAGGATTGACAGGTTTCCGGACTTGGGACTTGTCTCTGGGCATGTGTTGCGTGCAGTCGACTTCCCATGTCCCATTGCCAGTCAGGCTTGACAGTTCTGCGGATCTGTCGCTGGGCATGCAGATTGCATGTCGGCTTTGGTTGACTACCGTGTGGGGGCCGAGGGGGTAAACCTGCTCTGGGAGGGGGGATCACTTCTCTATTCGTCCCTGGTGGCGAATAGCATCCTCTGTATTTGAGGATCGGGGACGATCCTGAGGGAAAGGGGGAGTTGTGAGGGATCCTCTGGTGGCACAATCATTTTTTTCTTCTCAATTTATACCGCCGAGCCATTTCATATCACCGATCATTTTCATTATGCCAACTTTTATCTCTGTTCATTCAACCTTCTAATGGAAAGGTGAACCGATGTGTACCCCAGGTGGCCATTATTCATTTCTTATTATTTTAGTGAGTGCCGCTGAATTTTCCATCCTTCCCTCCCTTTTCATATGTATTTGATATTGTAATACTTGCCTGCGGGCAAGAGAAAAATGAAATATATATACAGATATTTTTATTTTTTTATTAGCTAATGATTTACATAGAACTAGTTCATTTTATTCTCCCTTTTCTTATCCCTACGCTGCAGTTATACAGACTTTTCATGGCAAAGAAATGGTCATGTTTTTAATATGTTGAAATAAGTTTTGACTCGGATATATTCGATGGAGCAATACTTCATGGAACTAATATTACTTGCCTGAGGGCAAGAGGCAAACGATTTACAATGACATTTTTTCAATGATATTTCTATTATATATAATCGACCTCCAATGTTTGCTTTGTGAATGAGTTTTCAAGTTAACCAAGCTGTATCAACCGAAAAAGCTTAGATAATGCATATATGAGAGAATTGAGCTGTGGATTTTTGTAGTGATAGCTAGGGTGAGGAATTTAAGTCAAATGACTTTTTCTGCTGGTCTAAAATGGCCTAAAACCCATCTAAAACGCATTTTTAACTTGACGCCACGTCTCTAGCATGCTTTTTTATATGACTTTTTTTTGACTTTTTTGATCATTTTGGGATTTTTTGACTTTTTTTGGACTTTTTATGACTTTTTCACGACTTTTTTGACTTTTTGGAGCAAAAAATNAAATTCGCCCCTCTCACTTCCTGCGATGTTGAGCGATCATTTTCTATTTACAAATCTACTCTTTCAGATAATCGAATGTGCTTTACTCTGAATAATCTGGAAATGTATCTCATTTGCAATTGTAATCAAGAGTGAGAATTCGAAACACTTTTTTGTTAAAAATTTTTTTGCTATTTTTTTGATTTTTCAATAAAAATTTAGATTTCACGTTAAATTTTTCATGACTTTTTTGATACTTTTTTGCGATTTTCGTGACTTTTTGGGGATTACTTGTGACTTTTTTAGTCGATTTTTTTGAGATTTTTTATGACTTTTTTTTCCTCACCCTAGTGATAGCTGATAGTAAAATGAAAATATGGGGATTTTCCAAACCCTCCCCTCCCCACCTTTTCTATATAATTGATAATGATAACTGATTTACTGATACATACATCAACTTGCCTGCGGGCAAGAGACAAATAAATATTATAAATCTTTCTAAAAATTTTTTATAGTAATAAATAATGCTGACCATAGAAATAATAAGCTCAACGAGATAAGCATTAGGTTGTAATATTGGGTAACAACACAAATAAAAACATTATTGATTATTGTTATAAGATCATAGTGGATTTGATTTTAGGCTATATCATCAAATAAAACAGATTGTTTGATAAACATAAAACGAACATTTATTTTGCTTAGAGAGCTTTATGCATTTAAATAATCATTCATTTTATCATTCACTTTTCTTCCTTTCTCATCCTTACATTATACTTATACAGGCTCTTCCTATCAGTCATACCTAATTCTTTCTCTTGAAAGGTATGAATTTTGAAAAAAAACCAAAAATTTTGCTTCAGAATGGTAGTAATTTTTTTTAATTTCTGGTAAAATGAAATTGGGCGCCGATTGAATTGCTTTGAGCTTATAATTTTATGAAGCGAATCTTTCATTGAAGGGACTCTGGATGGATAATAACTATTTAGTTTTTACCAAGATACTTGCTAATCGCCAAAAAACCAAAATATCTTTTATTGCATTTTTGAGTGAAAATTTTGGGATAAAGGGCTCAAAATGACTATAATTTTTATTAAATCGTCTTTAAGATGATCTAAATTTTTTTCATCAAAATGATCTAAACCTTTTTCGAACATATTTAGCCAGATGGAAATTTAGAAATAAACTAATCCCGTTCCTAAAATATGTGTGATGTAAATTTTCAGCTTTCCCATTGCTAGTTCAGTTAAAATGAAACAAAATCTTAACACCAAAAAAAATAAAGTTTAATTTCAAGAGGATTTTTATTTTGTGCTAGGATAAATTCGATGGAAAGTGCTTCACTAATATTAATATTTTTTACTTGCCTGAGGGCAGGAGGAAAAGTACGAGTTGTATTGAATTTGTTTTCGGATGATATTTTTATTTTGTATAAGTTGCGTTCCTATTTTTTTGGTGCTAATGGTACTAGAGTCTCAGATTTTCCCGAGACTCAGGAAGCGCGAGTAATACTTGAGACCGAGACTTGAGCACTTTATGAATTTCTGTTTCCAAAAATCTCTTTTTCAATTTTGGGGTATCTCGATCTCCTTAAGAAGCCAATTTAGTGGGGCGTTTTATAGCATTAATTGATCATCAAGTCCGTAAATGATTCCATGGTTTTTTTCGAATTCTTAATTTAAAAATTAGAATTTTTATGGTCTCGTAAAACTGGACGCATAATTATGCAGTAGAGATGCTGTGAACTGTGAAATTAGCAGCCATAATATTCCTTTTAAGTTATTTGTGTGTAAAATTTCAGCTTAATCAGCTGAATGGTAGGTAATGAACCTATCAGAATTTGAGTAGACATATAATTTTGCAACTGATCTTAATGGTTGCTGTCAATGAATGATTTAATAGGAAGTAGAATAAAATTAAAAAAGGACAATGCTAAGCTAAGAATTAAGAGTTATGTTTGGTCTTTTTTTCGGGAAATGCCTATTTTTCACTTTTTCGGTAACGTCCCACAGCGATTTCATTTGGCACAAATAATATTGCGAGTATGGAAGAGAATTGATGAATTTGTTTCATCAGTTGCTTGCTTGCGGGCAAGAGATAAAGCATATTTGTAGTTTATTTTGCATTGTTTTTTATTTATTTACATTGAGGATCGAGGACGATCCTAAGGAAAGGAGGGAGCTGTAAGGGATTCCCTAAATTTATCCTAGGACATCACCCATTCTTCTTTGTCCTTATGATGCTTTTCCCTCTGATTCCGTTCTTTGATCATTCATCCCCATCAATTCTACTCTCCGCCCCTTTTGTGGCTGATTTCCTTTCCCCAGCCAGAGGGGGCAATCAGTTGTGATGGATGGATCTCCGGACGAGCGCTCGCCGGAGGAGGGACGATAGTCCCGGGGATTGTTTCTTGGGATTTTCTATCTTTGGGTAGGATAAGCTCCCATGCAACCCCTGGCCAGGGTTGCTTCCCAAATCCCCTTCCCCTCAATGTTCATTCGGTGCTTAACCCTTCTCTGGGGGTCCCAGCATGCTATCACTTACTTTGTGAAATTAAATTAATTTTATATTTTCTCAAATGAACGATTTTGAGGACTTTTGGGGATTTTTTAAATTTTGGGTTTAAATTTTGATATTGAATTGAACTATTCAAGCTTGTTGTCAGGAAAAAAATCAACAGGTCCCGATTTCCATATTTATATACTACATAAAGTAAACTTGTCTTTCGTATAAATGACCCTTTTTGGGCCATTTCGGACCAGACAACATCGGAAGCAAACTATCCGTTCACCTGGAGGCACATGTTGGCCAACTTTTTGGCCCAAAACACGTGCCTCTAAACCCACAAATGGAGCCGGGAAAATT
>LDKF01006350.1:0-10048 GCA_001026735.1 Rotylenchulus reniformis | reverse complement strand
TAAATTCTCTATTTTATTCTGATTTTATTCATTAATGCTTTCTAGTTTATTCTGATTCATCTTAATAAATTGTCTATTTTATTCTGATTTTATTCATTAATGCTTTCTGGTTTATTCTGATTCATCTTACTAAATTGTCTATTTTATTCTGATTTTATTCATTAATGCTTTCTGGTTTATTCTGATTCATCCTACTAAATTGTCTATTTTATTCTGATTTTATTCATTAATTGTTTCTAGTTTATTCTGATTCATCTTACAAAATCGTTCTATTTTATTCTAATTTTATTCAGTAATTGAGTAGTTTATGCTATTTTGACAACTGTATATTTGCATTTTTTACTTTTTGAATATTAGGATAGGTTAAAAAAGCTTCCTCGACACATTGGCCAAAGCGCATTATCGTAACATTCTAGCACCAAAAAATTCAACTTTAAAACTTCTAACATGGGTTAGGATAAATGATATTTATTAGTATCTAAGTTAGGATAAATGATATTAGTATAATTATTTATTGCAGGTGGCAATATTAGAATATTAGTATTTATTTATCAGATTGGTCTCTCATTTCATTCCATGAGATTTTTGATTATGCTGGTGAATGATGCAGGTGATGAAGATGGATTTTTTATTTTTTTGATGGATTTTTTCTCATGTTAATCAATCTATGAAATTTGCATTATGTTTAAAGTTGAAACTAGCTTATTTAAAATACAAATATGTTTTATTTGAAGCCTTGTAGCAGAAAATACAGAACATACATAATCGAGATTTGATAGCAGAGAAATACCTAATTATGAAACACATAAGAAAAAATTGCAATTGAGTTTTCTAAAGCTTGTTAGCAAAAAAATTATAATTAGCAGACTTTATAGTTTAATATGATAATAATTCAATTATTATATATTAATATTCTACTATTATATATCCATTTCCACCTTCTTCTTATTGGTAAAAAGTCAACTGATATTTATGTTGAAAAGCTATTTTCTATTCCTTTTAGCCGACGATATCAATTCGCCTTTTTTAGCCCCCTTTTCGGTTATTTTCCTATTATGATTCATATGTATGTATGATATTACCAAAATAAGAATTGCGGTGAAAATATTTTTGTTTACTGACATTGTCGACAAATCGTTCTCGTGATAATCGCTGATCGGAGACCATCGGAAGGAAGGGCTTAATTTTTGATACTTTCCCTCTCCTATAAATACGTTGTATGATCCATTCCCATTTACTTTTCGATACATATATTCCAGTTATCATTGCAAAATTTTATCCAAAATGGCAGACTCGAGTAGCAACAGCATTTGCGGTATCCAAATTTCCCCTTATATTCAAATAATTATTTATTTTTTTACTAACTGTTTTTTTTATAGAAAAAGTCTGGTTTTAATAACCAAAATGCAAACTTGGCTTTTCAAACAAAAAATGTTTCAATTTTTGGTACCTATTACCTTTAAAATTTTGAAATTCGCTTAAAATTAAAATAAAATCCAAAATTTCCAGTCAACTCCATCCCGGAAGACATCACGGAGCAGGAGCTGTGCTCATTCTTCGACAATTGTGGGAAGGTCACCAATGTCCGGTGTGTAATTTTATTTCAAAAAATAAATATATTTTTTATTTTTAGCATTTTGAAAGACAAATGCCAGGGAATCTGTGAGTTCCAGGTAAATAACATATTAAATTATAAAAATGAAAACTATAGTTCATAAAAAATGTTAAATTCGAATTAAAATTGCCTAAGATCAGCAAATTATTTTATATATTTTTTTGGTTGAAAAAAATCGATCCCAAAAGGACCATGACGCGGCACAGAATGCCATCGGAATGGACGGATCTGAATTGCGCGGGCACCAAATCCATGTCAACTGGGCCAGAGAGGAATAGACAGCAGATCGGATCAGATATGTATGATCTGCACTGATCAGCACCAATCCAATGATCGATCATTATTACCAGTGATCAAAAATTATTTTTCAAAATAAATATTTGGTCTTTACAAGTTAGTTAGATGGGGGTTGTCTAATCGCAAAAGTTCGAAAAGCAACTTTTTCCCAAAATAATACAAATGATCAATATTTTTGTGCCATTAAATTGCTAAATTCTTACAAAAGACCTCATTAAATGAGAATTTGATCTAATAAATTGGTGGAATTTCATTTTTCTAAAAAACTGAGAGATTTATTTTTAAATTTTGAAAACAAAAAAAAATTTACATCCGACTTTTCATTGATGTCAAAAAAAAAATTAAAGGAAAAATATGCATAAATAAAATGAATCCCATAGATCATATATTAAGTCTTAAAATATTAAAGAGAGAAAAAATAAAAAAAACGAAGGAAAATTATTCATGCCGAAAACTGCTGAAAAACTCTTCTAGATCTCGATATTGACTTGGGTTATTTCTTGCCAATATTCTCAAGTCCTCGTCGCCTCAAGCATTGCGGTCGTGTTCGTGGGTTCCACCGTGTTAAAGCGCCGGAGTTTGGTGATTTTTAAAATTTTGAACAAATACTCCTTGCAATCGTTGCGAATGGTCTGGTTCAGGGTCAGGTAGATCACCGGTGGGAAGCCTTGTATAATTGATATATTATTTATTAGCATTTTATTTTTGACTTTTTTTTTGAGGAGAAGCCATTTTTAATGTCTATGTCGTTAGCCTGGGAGCCAAACATTTGTTTTTAGATTATAAACCCTGGAACATAGCATCCAAACCTTTTAGTTGAGGACTATATATGTAGGTATGTACTCAAACATTCACAACAGATTTAGTTCATCCGAATATGGCCTAAACAATATCTGAACATCAAATCATCGACAAACAGTTCGAACAAAGCCAGTTTGTTCGGATGAAACAAATGTGTTGGAAGTTGACCCACAACAAAAAAAAAGGTTTTGACAAAATCGTATTGTTTTGCAACCATTTGACACTAATTTCAAGAATCGGCCGAAATTAAGAATCGACTAATACAACCTAGTTAAAATTATATTAATTTTTTGAAAATTTGGACATACCATGGACATGGAACCTGAAAATGGCAAAAATGAAATAAATGTCCCAAAAATGTTGTCTGATCACCCACCATCCAAATGATCCGACGGTGATCAGCCATTGGTGTGAGGGATCATGTTGTAGGATCACATACACCGAGGGAGCAATGGTGTTCAGCAGGGACAGGGCGATCACTTGGGCAAAAGTCTGTGATCAGCAAATTATTTTCGCATTCGGATTGGAATAAAGTGCAAATTTTAACTTATGATCAATTAATTAATATTAATTAATTAAAATTTGAATTTTTTTTCAAAGCTGAAAGGCCGTGACTATAAAAGGCAAATACATACTAAAATTATGTTTGATTTTTGGCCTTTTTCGAATTTTCTTTGAAATTTTAAATTTTTTTGGAAAAACAAATTTTTCCAAATTTTTCAAAAAAAAACTGGCCTTGCAGCTTTAAAAGAGATTCAAGATTTAAATTTGGGTATTTTGGCGGGATTTTTCAACATCCCGGCACCAAAAAATTAACAATATGGACCAAATGTATGGGAATACAAAAAGCACATTACTATTTTATGGAGCAAAAAAGTATTAAAAAAAGTTAAATCTTTTTTCATTGCTGCAATAATTGTGATCTGGATTTTTTGAAAAATAATAATTGTGATCTGGATTTTTTGAAAAATAATAATTGTGATCTGGATTTTTTGATCTAACTCATACCATAATTTTCAAGGGTCCATTTTTATTTCTGTACAAAATTATTAGTTACTAACTCATATAACTGAAGGAGTCCAGCCAGGCCTCAAATTGTTTATTTTGTATTTTAAAAATAATATTTTCCCTGACTTGCCTACCATAAATTGCATTTTGGACATCTTGTAGCTGTCACTACCGTAATATTTGGCACGCCCATACAACACGATGGCAAAAATCAGGTAGATGGTGGGCAATGTGACCGCGATGAACGAGTTGTGGATGTTGTGCAGATGGCTTTCGAACTAAAATTAAAATAGTCTCTCGATAGAAATGGACTTTTCTATGATCTTTTGAAGCGAATTCCTTCTTGCAAAATAGCACATAAAAAGTGGATAAACCGAAGAAAAAGAAATAAACAAAAATAATTTAACATGGAATGTTTACGCGTCATAAAATCATAGCGCCGAAAATAAATTTGATTTCTACAAGATTTTTACGCCGATTTTAGAAAAAATTTTATTTTTAAAAAATCGATTGAGATGTACAAATAATGGATAATCATGAATAAAATATTATGAAACTCATTTTCCGTTTCGGAACAGGCCAATTCGTGGCGGGCTGACTTGTGGCGGGCGAGCCGACTCATGGCCAAGGGTGGGCAGTTAATTTTTAAGAGACTACTAACAACAAAATGACTAAAAGGACAAAACGCCCAAAAACAAAAGAAATTTAATAATTAACTGATGCGAGCAAGAGAAAGAGAGAGATCATTTCCATTATAATCGAATACCTATTCAGTTTTTTGCATGGCCAAATGTTTGATCACCTGATTACCTTTTTTTAAATTATTTTTATTTTTTAGAATTCTAACAATCCTAAATAAATGAGTAATAAATATACTAACTTTTGTCATTTAATTCGCGTTTATAATCATTTTGTCTTTAAATCATTTGTAGCATTTAGTCACAGTCTCTTGAAAAATTAGTTGTCCGCTCTTGGCCATGAGTCAGCCCGCCACGAGTTTGGGTTTTAGCTAAATAATCGCCTAAATTTTTCATTGGCATTCACTCACCACCCTGTCCTTGTCCACAATGTAGCCGACGAACGGGTCGAAGAACCAGGCAAAGTAGATACCGTTGAAGGTGATCGGCTTCTGGAACAGAAGCCAGTAGAGCCCATACAGGGAGCAGGTGGACAGCCAGATGTAGGTGCGCCGGCCGGAGAACAGCATGGCCGACAGGTGCTCGGACACCACATCGGTGCATCGGTTGATGGCCAGGATCAAAAAAAATAAAAAAATATAAAAACTATAAATTAACAGAAAGATGTTCAGACTAGGCACCAAGAAAAAATGGACAATTGGGCACCAAAATTTCAGATAATAGGGCACCAAAAAATTATAGGTCAAAGATGCGATTGGTCCCGGTTTAAAACATGGAAAATCGAAGGTTCAATTGGCACCAAGTTAATTTTTTTTTTGATAAATTTGCAAGCGCACTTCGGGTCGACTCTTGACTAAAAAGTCAAAAAACACAATTGGCGCCGATTTAAAAATAAAAATTGAAGCAACCTATTCGCCGTTTTAATAATATATGTGAGCGCCGTTGGCCGCAGGCTTAAAAAAATTCAGGAATAAAAAAGTTCAGGGATTTAAAAATTATTAGTTGCCGATAGCGCCGCTTTTAAAATCAATGTGCGCCATGGGTCCCATTTATTTCACATAAAATTATTTCACATAAAATTACTTCACATAAATGTTATTTCACATAAATGTTATTTCACATAAATGTTTTTTCACATAAAAGTTATTTCACATAATGTTCTGCACAACTTGACTTGAGGATTAATTGAAGGATTTTTCATTCCCATTCCTAATTAACCAATTATATTTTTACTGACCAGTTATTTTTCGAGAACAAAAAATGTTTTCATTCCCAATTACTTTGTTCTCGAAAATATAACTGTCAGTAAAAATATAATTGGTTAATTGGCTATGAAAATTAATGAAAAATCTTTCAATTTATCCTCTGGTCAAATTGTGTTGAACATGAATAAAATTGGGAATAAAATGGGGAATAAAATTTAAATATCTAAAAATAATACAATGTTGAATTGGAGAAAATCATATTTTTTCAATTTTTTCGACGTCAGATAACGCAGCACGTCAAAATGGATATCAAAATAAGCGTCAAAGCAAAATGGACATCAAAAATGGATTCAGCGTCAAAAGTTACCCCAGAAAAGTTGTTTTTTTGGCAAGTCATTTGTGAATTTTGAGCACACGTGTACATTATTTTTGATTTTTATGTGAAATGAACGTTTTTCTTCTTTTATGTGAAATAACATTATGTGAAATAACATTTATGTGAAATAAATTTATGTGAAATGAAGGTTCGCCTGCGCCATTGGTACCGGCTGAAAATCTGAAGAAAAATAAAAGTCTAAGGGCGCCGATGGTTCAGGCTATCAAAGTCGCTTTTGATGCCGATTCAAAAGTGCCAAAATTGCAGTTGGCACCGAGTTCAAAAATTAGGGACCCGATGCTCGACGCCAAGCTATAATTTTAAAGTGTCCAACTGTGCAATTGATACCCGATAAACTGGGTGCAAATTTTCCTGAACACAACAACAGATTCAGATTGACATTTGCTAAATATGTACAATATCACACTTACCAAATCGGTGGCGGTCTCGGAGAACCAAAGACCTATGAGCAAAAATTCAATTTTTATTTATTTATTTTTTCATTTCATACACGAAGCCACACAGCCCGAGATGTAGATCAGCGTCGGATAGGTACAGTACACCGCACCCTGCAGGCTCAGGACACCGTGCATGAGCCCGGGGATCCACAGTACGCCCATGTCCAGGATGCCGATGTAGAACAGGATTTTGTAGCAGTGGTTGCCCCGCTGGTGGCGCCAGATGGAGCACATGCACGGGATGTAGAGGAGCTGGAAAGTAGTTGAGTATGAGACAAGGGAGTATAATGAGTGGGGGGTATCGAGCCCGAAGCCCCCTATCGCGGAAGGCGATTATCATTAAATTTTTCTTTGCCTTCTATATGTTCCTCTCTATGTTATTGTTCTTTGTTCTCTATTTTTAGTGTCTAACCCTTTTTCACTCGCCCCTCTGATGATTCATCCTGCCTCGGATGACTATTTAA
The DNA here is from genome assembly GCA_001026735.1 of Rotylenchulus reniformis. Taxonomy (NCBI): domain Eukaryota; kingdom Metazoa; phylum Nematoda; class Chromadorea; order Rhabditida; family Hoplolaimidae; genus Rotylenchulus; species Rotylenchulus reniformis. Next base: position 3,186 of record LDKF01006350.1, on the reverse strand, counting down.
ACCCCCATATTTCTCTTATACCTTCACTTCGTCTGAATTTTTTGTTCGATCTATTGGAAATTGTCTCTGGTATTTAATAAATATTTTTCTGTGTCTGTTCGGGAAAGAATCCTTGGGCTAATTTGAAATTGTATCTTGTGATCAAAGTTGGGAACTTTGATCGGGACAGAAAATCGGTGATTTTCCCCTCCCCTTTGACCCCTTTGGAAAAGTTCGGGGTCTTTGAGTTCTTCGATAAATTTCCCCACACCCCCACTATAGAAATGCCAAGCTAGAAAAACATTAGGCCCCCTCTTAATTTGATCAAATTTTCTCCGGCGATCCATACCGAGGCCGCTGGCACTCCTTTAATTCTATAGAAATGGATTTTGCAACCTGTGAAAAACAAAAGTCAAAAAACAAGTGTATTATTCTATTCCGAAAATGTTTCCCCTTGGAATGGAATTTTTGAATAATTTGTACTATACATAGCAGCTTCCAGCTTGCATACCGTCCCCCTCCCCGAACTATAAGGGCTCCAGAGCCAAAATTTCGAAAGGCCCCCCCCCCGCCCCTGGATACCCTGGTATGCTATAGTTCGTATAATACCGTATTTTCTCTAATATAAGACACCTCTCTTATATTTTTCAAACACTCTCAGCGGGGTATCTTATATTAGAGACCTATCTTATAATAGAGACCTCTCTTATATTAGAGAAAATACGGTATATTTATCATATAATATATTTACAAGTTAGTAACATTTTTAGAAAAAATCTAATAAGTGTATGGATGTATAGCTAAATACTTTGTCTAATGAGTGCATTGAAAGAATGTTGAAGGAAGATTGCTCAATGCATCATAGAGAATGCAGAATTATCATGAAATATTATTTTATCAAGAAATATGTGCATAGAGTATCTGATCAGACGATTACAGTAGGGCAAAACGAATTTGGAATCGAAATTGGGTATGAAAAATTGAATATTTTGATGAAAATTTAGTATTTCTCATAAAATATAGTGATCCCCATAAAATAATTATGTATAAATTGAATATATTCGATTTGCTTACATAATAGATCAAGCACATGACAATGATCACGATGGCTTCCACAACGTAGCGCCGTTGCTCAATGGGCACCGAGTCGATGTGCACTGGGGTGCAGTTGTACAGCCGTTGGTATTCCGCATGACGGAACAGGAACATTTCCATTTTGGAGATGAAATTGGCTGAAAATGAAAACCAAGGCCTTTTGTGAAAATTCGCAAAAAAAAAGAATTTTACAATTTTTTGATTTAAAACATATAGTACAAATAAATCTAGGAATTTTTTTTAATTCGAGACCTGTGAAAAAACAGTAAAATTTTGAAGCGCTTCTTAAGTCCGAAAATTCTATAAAATTTTTCACAGTCTCAATATTTCTGAAAAATTCGAGAAAATTCTAGGCAATTCCTTTTGGAAATACTAGAAATTCGATTTTTTTTGAAAAATCATAATTTTAGGATTTCTGAAAATTCCATGGCAAGCAATATTTTTACATAATTGGTGAAAGAAAAACACTAGGCCCCTATTTTAATGATCCGTCTTTGAATTTTTAAACCCTTGCCAAATATAGTAAATTCAAATTCTGATGCTTTACAATAAAAATAAATAAAATAATTTCTAAGAAATACCAAGTCCAAAATGGTGAACTAAGACGGATAATTATTTACGACAACATGGCCATAATGATAGACACTGAGTTGTCGGATTTTTGAGGCAATTTGGACCGGAAAAACGTACTTTTCTCACGGAGTTAATTATGCGAAAAACATAAAACGCAATGGGTGGCATTTCGGTGCATTTAAAAAAAAAAGATTTTTATAGTACAAAAACTCCAAAAAATATTTTTAAGCTGGCTTGGCCAAAATTTCAATAATGTGCAGAATTTTATGCTCTATATTCTGGTATTTTTAGTTTTTCAAAAAGCATTCAAAAAGTTTGAAATTTCTTGAGAAAAATCTATTTTTTCGCGCTTTCGAAGGTGAGAGTTTTCGAAGGTGCTGAATTCAAATTTTATATCAGATTTTTCGTGTCATTAAATAAAATTTTTTAAAAATTTGGGAAAAATCATTTGTTAGTTGTTAGGCCATATTTTTTCTCAATAGACCGATTTGAAGGAAATTTGGCTCATTCGACCATTTGACAGTGAAGGAGAAGGGAGGGAAAACTTTAATGTAGATTTAAGTAAAAAAAGCAAAGTTTTGCAGAATTGTAAGCTTTATCTTCTGCTAATTAGTTTTTCAAAATTTTACCAAAAATTTCGAAAATTTTCAAAAATTTGGATAAAACGTTTTTCAAATTTTTGTTCGAATTTCAATATATTCTCTAATAGAGAGAATCATATTCTCTCTATTATAAGGAGCCACTTTTATTTGTTACATGGGTCCTCTCTATTATAAGGATACCTCTTCAAATAGAGAAACCCTTTATAAAAGAGAACGGAAAAATACATTTTCTTTTATTTCTCTTTTAAAATATGAATAATGTTACTTTTCTTTTTAGATAATTCGACAAAATTTTATTGAAAATTTGTATCATGTTGTAAAAATTTGTCAATTCTATTTTTTTCATCGGAACTAAGGGTTCAATTCAGTGTTGGGAAAATGAGAATTTTCGGCTCCAGCTCCGACTCCGGGCTCCGGGTCTCAAAAATTTTGGCTCCAGCTCCGACTCCGGGCTCCGGGTCTCAAAAATTTTCGCTTCAGTCAGCTCCGACTCCGGACTCCGGGTCTCAAAAATTTTGGCTCCGACTCCGGAGCTTTTTGGAGCCGGAGCTTCCTCATAACTTGATACGCTCCATCAGAAATTTTAATGCCTCAAAAATGTTCTCTTTGTATTAATGGAAGGGGAAATGGAAAAATTGGGCGAGTTACCCACTCTTTTTAAGCTATTACTCTCGCTTTTTTCCCTTCAATTAAATGGTCGGAGCCGGAGTCGGAACTTTTATGGAAATTTTTTTGCTCCGACTCCGGGGGCCTTCAAATTTTTGGCGCTAGTTTAAAAGTGTATAATTTTGAAAATCAAGCAAAAGGGTCCCCCCTGTTGACCGAAAATGAAAAAAAAAATTTTTGTTTTTTGGTAACTATTTTGTTCAAAAATGAGTTAAAAATGTAAAAAAATGAAAAAAAAATTTTTTTTGGTTTTAAAATGAACAGGGTCCCC
>LDKF01006346.1:0-12797 GCA_001026735.1 Rotylenchulus reniformis | reverse complement strand
AAAAAGCATAGAATTTTTTATAATATAAAATTTAAAAATAGTAAATAAAATTTTGAAATGAGACGAAAATTTGGCGCTGGACTTACCTGTTCCAATTCGTGATCATCGGCATTGCTGTGCCAATTCCTATCAATGGACTCGTTGGCATCACGTGGATCCATTAGAGATTATTATTGGTTTTAAATTTTAAATACTAAAATTAAAATTTAAAAATCCATTTTTAATTAGAAAATTTTATTTATTCAGTACAGGTGTAAACAATAATGAGTCAAAATCTCTTAATTTGAATAATAACCAATTTGGTAAAAAAATTCTTAATCAATGGCTGATTTTAAAGAACTTACCGTATTCTCTCTAATATAAGACACCTCTCCATTATAAGACACCTCTCTATTATAAGACACCCCTTTAAGGTGGTTTGAAAAATATAAGACACCTCTCTAATATAAGACACCCCTCTAATATAAGACACCCCTACATTTTCGCCTTCATCATTATTATTTCTATTTGACTTATTTTGAAACATTCAATTTATGAATGTATTTTCTTATATTAAATTTAATTATTAGTATTTTCTAGGGTTGAGCGGGATCGGGATCCCGGCCGGGATCCCGAAGCTTCGGGATCGGGATTCGGGATTGAAATCCCGAAATGGCCAATCCCGATCCCGAAGCGGGATCCCGAATCCCGAAATTCAGAATTTCAATCCCGACCGGGATCCCGAATTTTTTTGAAAAATATTATTATTATTATATTCTTAAGAAATCGGACAGTTCCAATCTTCGTTTGAATATAGCTCAACATTAAGCCAAATTACCTTTTGTATTCTAACCTTTTCTCTTCTCCTTTTTTGTTCTCTCACCACGTTTATTATGTTCTCTAACCATATTTTTTGTTTGCCCCTTTTCCCATCCATCCGATTTGAGGGTGTCATCCCATAATATCACCTTCCAAAATATCACCACCCAAAATATCTATGTATTATCAACTACCATCAAAGCGTAAAAACGATTTTTTCAGAAAAAAAATTCGCAAGATTTTTCACACACGAAGCACCGTCGAAACTATTATTTCCTTATTTTGTCCTGATTATCAGTTTAGGTTTTTTCTCTCGAAAAGTAGGTTTTTTCTCTCGAAAAGTTTAGGTTTTTTCGAGTATAGGTTTTTTTTCCTCCAAAAATTACCTGTGAAATTTTTTGAAAACCTTGTGAGAAAAATTTTGAGAAATTAAATTGCTTGTTTTTAGAGAATTTGTAAAGAAAATTTCTAAAAAAACATAAAATTTTTCTTGAAAACCATAGACCTGATTTCTGAAATTCTGTTTTGAATCTTTTTTGGGACTCTTAAGCATAATTCCTTAGGACTTGGGTTTTCGAATTTCTTAGACGTTGTTTTTCAGAAATTTCCATAGGCCATAGGCCTAAAGTTTTCAAAATTTCAGAGGCTGTTGCCAAAAATTTCATAAGCCTTGGAATTTTAGTGAAATTCACAGGCTTAAAAAAGTGTCATTCTGTTGGGTGTCGGTCTGTCACATATATAATAAAATCATATATAATAAAAAAAGGAAAGTGATATTATGGGGTGGACCCCCTATTTGAGATAAAGGCATTTCGTTAAAAATTATCTCATCTATGCAAATACACTAAGAAACAGGTGAAAATCTAGCCAATATTATGAACAGAAATTTTGTTTATTGATAGATTGTCTGCCGAAATGGTTGACAATATATTGGTCATTAAAGCAAATTTGGATTTGGACCAATTGTTGATGGGCCCTTCAGCAGAACCAGTAAATGAAGAGATGCTTGATGAAATTGATGAGAGTAGTTGAGTTCATCCAAATTTTTATTGAATTTTTGATCAATTCATTTAAATTTTTCGGCATTTTGAAGCTTTTTACCAAAAATCCCGAAAAAAAATTCGGGATTTCGGGATCCGGGATCGGGATTGACTTTCGGGATATTCTGGATCCGGGATCGGGATCGACTCTGGCAAATCCCGATCCCGAAAATCAGCCGGGATCCCGATCCCGCTCAACCCTAGTTTAAAATGCCAAAAGTTTCTCCCTCGTCCGTCGGAACCTTTAAATCAGTGGAATTTTGCATAAAACGTTAAAAAATTGATTATTTTTTAATAGAAAATGGTTTAAAAAACTTGGAATTTTTTTTGGTGTCTCTATCGGGACCNACTTTTCCGTTATAAATAATTTTTTCATGATCAAAAAACGTTTTAATTTAATTTTAATCAGTAGTCATAGTCATGTTGGTTTCTCTCATCCATTTTCAACCAATTTACAAATTTTCGCCATTATTTGTGTTCAAATATGTGGGTGGGAGAGAAAAAGCTTACTAATTGATTACCAAAAAAATTTAATGAATAGAATACCGAAAGAATACCGGCGATTTTGATCTTCAATTGCAGTATTTAAGCGGCTCGTCAATGCTCAAAAACATCAAAAACATTTTTTCAATAAGCCTCAAGAATAAATTTTGGATTCGACAAAATGGTCAAACTGGTTAGCATCGTTCTGAGCCTGGTGGTGTTGATGATGGCTTTGACTGGTGGCATCGGCGCCGATAAGCCCGGGAAACAGCGGGTAAATTTCAATTAAAAATTTGGATAAAATGCCAAAATTATTCAAATTTTAGCGCTGCAATCTGCCCAAGGTGGTGGGCAACGGACACCGTCACCTGCGTCGCTGGTGGTACGCCAAATCGGAGGGAAAGTGCAAGGCAAATAAATCCTTTCATTTCAGAATAAATTTGGATGCAATTTGCCAATTTTAAGGCATTTTCATACTCTGGCCGTGGCGGTAACAACAATCGCTTCGATTCCCTGGCCGCTTGCAAGCGTGCTTGCGAGGTGAAAATCGGATCGTAAAATAAATCAACACATAAAATCCCGAGAATTGATCATCTTTCAGCAATGATTCCGGTTTCGAATCTGATGAGTTTTTGATTGGAAAATGAAAACTGAATCAACTCATAAATGATGATTTTTAAAATGTAACGCAAATAAACTGCAGCAGCCTAAATAATGAATAAGAAAATACAAAGAAAAATCAAAATTCGGCTAAAATATGGAATAGTTTTCAAATTGAAATTTTTCAAACTTTGATTTAATAAATGTTGGTGTACCGAAAATATGCGGACCGAATTTTGCGGATTGTAAATAAAAAAAAGAAAAGAATAATAAAATCCATGACATGCAATTCGAAACGAATATGTAAATAAAAAATTAATGGTTCGAGAAAAAAACCAAAAAAAAACCATAAAATCTTTGTTAAAAATATGATAAATCTGGCGTTAGATTTGGGCCCAGCATCAAGTAAAACTACCGTGAATATATTTTAAATTTTAGATCCATCTTCAAATATTTAATTAAAGTCTAGCTTTAGTTATTATTGTATTTTGAAACCAAAAGCACATGAATAATATAAAACAATTCTTAACACTTAAGAAAATTGCATCATCCGGTTCTAGTCTAGCAGGGCTAGAACAATAATTTAATTTAAAGATCTATGTCCAATTAATTTAGATATTCCGAATTTACTCGACCAAAATTTTTGGAAGCAAAAAAACAATTAGCAACAGAAAATCCAATTTTGGTCCGGAAATAGGGCCGTCATAGATCACGCAACATCCTCTATAATCCTCTAAGACATCCTCAATATTCCCAATGGCACCCTCATCTGTCTTGTTTCTTAGTTAGCATTTGGGCCATTGTTTGCATACGATGCCGTACACATTGGTGTTGTCCCTGCAGTCCGTGTCTTCCCAGGTGCTGTGCTGCGGGGCACCATCGTAACGTTTTATAAAAGTGCATGTCTGTGGTTGTCCGTGCCATCCATTGGGTTCTCCCTCTGCCCATGGTGGCCACTGCCTTAACCATGGCCTTGGTTGTCCATAATCCATCTATTAGTGGATAAAATTCAGTCATTTAGTAAAAAAAACAAGTTCTTATCCATTGCAATTTTTCAAGCAATATAGCATAGGTAACAGTCATATTTTTTCTTTTAAAAAGGTCTTAATTAAGGGCTTTTTCTTTATTAAAATGGAAAGTTTAGGCCTTCATCATTAAAGGTAAATATAATTTTGATTCTTGGTATATTTTTCCTTAAAATTTTCTATATTTTCTAGAAAGTAAATTTCGATAGATTAAGGTAGTGATAAAGATTTGCGGAAAAAATTCAAAAAAATTGATCAATTTTCTTGAGAAGAAAGAGAAAGTACCTTAATTTATGTAATCAACAAAACTTACGAGCGTCCCATCCACCCATTCGGAATTGCTATAGTCAAAGGTTGATAGAGGATTCCAATTTACCAATAAGCCGATCCAGAAACGCGAATGTCCATTGTTGCTTTTAATCGATGAATTCTGTAAAAAGAAACATATTATTATTTTTTGTTCATTTATTTTTTTATTGATTATTTGTTTTGGATATTTTAATATTATTGACATTTAACCATAATAATGCTTGGGCAAAACATTGCCCCGGCGGATAAGTAGATGCATTTTTGAAATGTAAATTTTACTATTTACACTTTTACAGCTTTATCCTAATATGGTTTTATAAATTTGGTTGACCATAGTAGCGGTTGACGCACCGATGACCCGTGCTTAAAGCACACCGAAAAAATAAAATTAAAATTATTTTTTCTCGAAATATTTCTATATATGGTGATTTAATATTTTAGCTATAAGAAGTACTCACCATGTTCAATTTAAACGGATGCGTGGCATTTTCTAAAACGCGCTTCAGTAAGTGAGTGTCCTTGTTAGATTCCTTAGATTCCAAGTTCCAACCCATCAAAATTTTTAGTCATAATTCAATTATTTAAACTAACATCGGAATTTTTCTCTATTTTAGAGATGAAATCGAAGCTGATTTATTTTAAATCATTGTTTTCTATAAAAAATGTAGAAGGATTATTAAACCTGAACAGGTACAGGACAGGGCCATTGGTGAGCGAAGCGAACCCTGACAAAGTAAGATTAAACTCTATTATTGGACAACAGCGAATGGAATCTGTCCAAAAATGATGATGGCCATGATCACGCTCAGCACCTTCATAACGTGCATGTTGTAGGAATTCGTCACTAAAATGTATTTATAAATTTATTATTTTTATGAAAAATTTTTTATATTTGAAAATAATTTGTGTGAAGATATTTTTTATATTGGATGATCCCTTGGCCATGATGGCCCAGACCCAAGCAAGAAGAAAAACAGCCAAATAGATCAATATAAAAACAAATTATTTGTTTATTTCAATTAGATCAGGACTGACAACTCTCAAGGCCCTTAATAAACAAGTATATCGAGGTCAAAATATTGACGGGAAATTTTCTTGGGTTGTCAAAAAACCAAAAGCAAGCAATTTTGCACAGATACTAGATATCCACCAGTCACAGGTGCCAGCTTTCGACAGGCCTCCGCTGAACATCAGGTCTTTCTATAATGGGGACTAAATCCCAAATTCGGTCTAAATCCTAAATGCTTCGCATCTTTAAGTGTCCGCGCATGGTCCGCAGTTGGACTGGAAGAGCACAGCGATCTTGGATTCCTTACGCTTAAACCGGCAGATGAAGACACGGGCTTTGAGGAAGGGCAGGGCAGAACCCCGCATGGCAGGGACATGGTGGCACTGGAGTTGGTCAGCAGTTCAGGTTAGCTCGGTAGGGTCAGAAAGTTCATGAACCGCATAGAACCCGAACAGGCAGGATGACCACCATCGAGGAAGGCGAGTTAATGGCACCAGGGGTGCTGAGTCTGACTGTCTCATGGCACAGGGAGCACCATACCGGAGATGCTAATCGGAATTGGATCCGATTGGACTCGGTTAGTTTTTTTTCTCCGTTAGTTTTCATGTCGAAAAATTGTTCAAAGACCAAAAGATCGTTCCGACTTCTTGACGCTGACATTTTGGAGGAACAATTGGACTACATGGAAGGAGAATCCGGGACAAATAAAAGGATGTCCAAAACATTTCGGCGCATTCTCAACTACTTGGACCCTTACGTCGACCAAGAATTAAATTAAGAAAAATTTCATGGGACTCAGACAGTGTCGTTCCGACGTTTTATTTGATGGAAAAATAAAATAATAGAATTAAAATTGAATCAAATATTCGTAGTAAAAAAATCGAGAAGCGAAGTAGAGAAGTTCGAAGCAGCAAAATATAATAGCCACGAATTTTTTTTATAAATATTCAGCTGGAGTTTTCAACAAAGTTTCATTGGCCTGGGATTCTTCAAAAAAATTTTACATCCTGGGATTTTTCAAAAAAAATTTACAGGCTAGGATTTTCGAAAAATTTTCCCTGATTGAACTTTGTTGAACGATCTGGGGCTTAATATTCAAGAAAAATCGATTTTCGTAATTTTTTGCTGATTCGCAGTATGGTTTGATTTCAGGCTGATCATAAGAAATTATATCTCGAATCTTTTCATCAAAGACATGAAAAATTGGGCATTCTCTGGACATTATTCTTGTGATGGATGGATGATTCACTTTTGTTATTCTTTTCTTCATACGAGAAATTTTGTTTGTGTAGATTTTTCCTTTGTAAAATTATTTCACACAAATATTCAATCACTCTCCGATATTTTATTTTGCCAATTTATGGAATATTTAATGCAATTGCAGCATTAAATAGGCAATAATCCCATCTCCTCTCTCCACCATTCTCGATCATTCCTAATTTGGTCAATAACCAAATTTTTTAATACCATAAAGAAAAATTAGAAGACATATTGAGTTTTGATATTACCGTATTTCCTGTATTAAGTCCCCCCCCCTGCAATTAGTCCCCCCCCTGCAATAGACCCCCCCTCTGGAGGGGGTCGAAAAATAAATCCCCCCCCCTGCATTAGGACCCCCGGGGGTACTAACCAAAAATTTGATTTTTTATATAAGGAAAAAGAAAAATTTTCAAAATTCAATGTAATAATCGCTATCGTAGTTTCTTTCATCAAAAATGCGAACATTTCCCATCTTGGTAAAATTTTAGGTCTATTTCTTTTTTAGAATCCCGTTTTTAGGGGTGTATTTTGGTCCGGGACCTCATCTTTAGGGGTGTATTTTGGTTCGGGACGTCATCTTTAGGGGTGTATTTTGGTCCGGGACCTCATCTTTAGGGGTGTATTTTGGTTCGGGACGTCATCTTTAGGGGTGTATTTTTGTCCGGGACGTCATCTTTNATTAGTCCCCCCCCCCTGCAATAGACCCCCCCTCTGGAGGGGGGTTGAAAAATAAATCCCCCTGGGGGTCTAATACAGGAAATACGGTATTTAAATAACGACTCAGCATCGTCAGGGTCAGTTGTTTCATTTCCTTCCAATTCGTATGCCACTTGGTTGTGTTCAGTGCCGTGGAAAGCAGGGTGTTATTGTGCGGGCCCCACCATAATCACGTTTATGCTAGTTGCCAATGCTTTCTTGTGTAATACTAATCGACGACTGATAGACAATAAAAAATTGGGGAGAAATTGTTGCCGAAAATCGCTGAAAAAATAAAAAATGATTAAAATAAAATCTGAAAAAATAAATTGAATAAAGGGATCAAATTTAGAGATTTTTCAACAATTTATTAGTCTTTTCAAATAGGAAAATGAATAGCAAAGTTAACATTTTTTCATTCCGAATATCAATACCACGACAATTTAATACTTAAATAAACCAGAAAAAGAAAAATTCTCGGAAAAGAAACTTTTTAGTCCTAAATAAGTCGAAACTACTATAAAAATTAGAGTTGTTTATAATTTTATTTTGATTCTGATAGTATTTTTCAGAAGTTCAGTCAAAATGTTAAAAAAATTTTCTAATTAATAAATTATTTAAATTCCTCCTCGTCTGAAATAAATTCCTTATTTTTAATAGGAAATTCGATCTTTATATTTTTAGAATTAGCTTAAAATTTTTTAATTTTTGTTTTACAAAATTTATATTAACTATTCAACACTTACGCTGAAGTGATTAAAATTATGATTGGACTGACACCATAGACTGAAAATTGCATAATTTGGCGAAATTCTAGCAATGAATCTGTAAAATTCTGTAAATAAAATCAGTCCATCCATTATAATGATTAAAAACCTTGCGGGACATATGCGCCCAGAGGTTGCCACATAAACACAGCGAATTGCAGCACGCACTGGATCAGGATGCGCCGTTCGCCTCTTTCCTGGGCGACTCCGATGGATTTGTGAACATTGGAGTCAAATTTGCCTTTGGCCTATAGAAATTATAATAGAATAATGTCAATATATTTTTTTAGTTCTACAGCCTTCTAAAAAGGCAACCACTAATAGTATAAGGCGAACCCATACGGATTTAAGGAAATGGAATCTTTAAAAAATCGAATTTAAAAAAAAAGAAATGGAATCTTAAGAAAAATGGTCCAAAATCTCAAATTTTCTCCGGCGGTCCCTTTCGGTACCGCAGACACGCCCCATACAATGAATTTTCTTCAAAATTTCCATAAAAAAGTAAAGTAATAAAATTTCTTAAGGAAATGGTCCAAAATCTCAAAATTTTCTCCGACATGACACACATGACACAGTGATTTTTTCAAAAGTGGCCAAAATCTTTGAAAAAAGATCGAAAACTATTAGAAAAAATCTCCCAGTTGAGAAATATTATTCATTTTTCTAATAAAATTCATTATTATTTATTATTGGTGAAAATTTGGAAGTTTTAGAAAGCGTCCTTAGAAAGAAGAGTCATTGAAATCCATGCCGATTCTGAGGACAAATAGGCCAAATCCAGGCCGCTGAGGACAAATAGTCGTAATCGGATCGTAATTTTTATATTTTTAAATTTTTATATAATTCAAAAAATATTATATTTTGGTGTCTACCTACACAAAAAAATAATAAAAATCAGCAAATCTAATCCGAACTTGTTGCTTGGGTTAAATTTAAATTTATTTTTTATTTTTTAATTAAATATTCATCATTAACTTACAAGTTAATAAAATATTTATAACTAATTTTCTTCAACTAAATTATCTTTTTCGGGGTTTCCGGACCTATCCAGTCCAACCCGCCTCCCTGTCAGCCCTTGTTCAGTCCTGCTGATTTCGTCCAAGAAACTTGGGATCCTTCAAGTAGTGAAGCCCGGAACTGTGCCTACATTACACGAAGCTGCTAGAAACTCGGTCTCGAACTCGAGAAGCCTCGGGTTTTTGGGTCTCGGTTTCGGGATATCGAATCTCGGGGTCAAGTCTCGAGCAGCTCTATCGCGTATGAATGCCCCATAAACAGAACAATAGTTGAGACCTTTATCGGTTTCATTACCCATTTCATAATGGCAAAAATCAGCATATAGACACACAGAGTAGCATAAGGGCAAATATAGGTAGAGGAAATGTTGTAAAATCGGATACACATATTAAGTACGGCATTGAAGTCTTTGAGTGCGGCAGGTAGTGGATGTACGAATCGCACATCAAAGATGATGGAAGTTGCCACAAAAATAAAGAAAGTGATGAGAGCGCAGAACTGCAAAACAACAGACGGGAATAATTAATACGGGCTAAAGACTAGGGTTGAGCGTAACAGCCGGTCCGGAACCCACCGAAACAGGACGTTTGAGTACGCCGTTTGAGCGCCAGGAAAAGAAAAATTATTATAATACAGCTCAAACGCAACGAGACGAAGAGAAGCGAGTCTGGTGTCAAAAGACAGGTTCCAAAATGTCTGCTATAAAATTGCATAAAAAGTTCATCCGGATTGGCCAAATAGAAGAAAGTTGTGGCCAAATAAAGCCACGGAATCGTGATTTTGGCTAATTTGCCATAACACATAGATTTTGCCATAACTTTTGATTGACCAATCGGGATGTTTGTTTTTGCATATTTATAGCTACATTTAGATCTATCTTTTGACACCAAACTCATTTCTCTAACTTGTATTATGAGCAGAGTTATAATGATTTCTCTAGCACTCCCAGGGAAGTCGTTGTTGGATGATGTCACGGAAAAGATTTTTTCGGGGGGGGGGTGAGTACAAACCAAACTATTACGAACTTTCTATAGTAAAATTTAAAAATCAGAAAAATTAATCCCCACAATAAAAATAAAATATATTAATAAATCGATGGATATATGAATTAGTTTCATGGGTGCTGGGTGGTTCCTTAAAAATCATCATAATGCGCGTTCCTTAAGTATCCTTCAAAACCCAAATGAGTGGTTCCTTAAATTTCCATCAAAAGTAAAAACCACCATCGCCCATAATCAAATATCCACAAAGACAAAACTAAACCTTGACAAAATTATACAAAAACCCTAAAAATAAAAAAATAAAACAGAATATAAAAATAAAATATATTGCTGAATGTGACACCCTTCATAATTTCCTTAAAAAAGAAAAATTTGAAGCCACTAGACCAATAGAACTACATTTTTGTTTGTTTAAATAATTTATTACAAAAATTAGTACTTATTCACTCAACCCTCCCCCCTCCACCCTATTTTTTAAATTTTCTGCAAATTCAGCAATTTTAAAAATTGTTTCTGGGTTTTTTTAGATGTGCTGAGTTCAAATCTGATTATCAGATTTGTTGTATGATTTCATCAGATTATCATTTATTTATCATTTTTATGATTTTATCATTTATTATTTATTAATTTTTATTTTTTAGTTTTTTAACGATTTTTAATAAGGGTTTTTTTATAATTTTGTTAAGGTTTGGTTTTGTCTTTGTGGATCTTTGGTTATGGGAATGGTGTGGTTTTTAGTTTTGATGGAAATTTAAGGAACGACTCATTTGGGTTTTGGGGGATATTTAAGGAACGCGCATTATGATGGTTTTTAAGGAACGACCCAGCACCGTTTCATGCCATTAAAATAATCCTTAAAATTAATTTGAAATTTAGATAAATGACGTTTTAGTTGTAGTTAAAGGTAAAGATACTGAAATAGCATCTAATTCCTGACCCAGAGTATGCGTTGCTCCCATCGTCGGTCCATCGCACCAAAATCGGATAAAATGTACAGTTTGACGAACACACATAGTCGGTTGATGGCCAATGTTAGCTGCAGATAAAACACTGTCAAGGGAAGGGTCAACACCAAAAATTGTTGAGAGCCATTTCCCTGGTAAAGAAAAAATAATTTGGTAAATATTACATACATTGAGAACTAGTCGCGGAACATACCCTACCGATTCTATGCATTGTAATTGCTTTTTAAATTTTCTTATGTGTTTATTATGGTGCTGTCGCGTTATCCAAAAAATGCCATAATGCGCGTTATCCAAAAAATGCCATAACTCAAATGTGACAAGTTGCGCGTTATCTAAAAAAACGCCATAACTCAAATGTGATAAATTCTTTATAAATAATTATCTTCGAAATAATTAGATTAATTAAAAATTTGGATATTTGTTTAATATTGATTTATTTTTCATTAACATTAATGTAATTTTAATTTTTCATAATTCCACATGAATCTGATGCAATCCTATTTGCCAACATATTGATTAAGCTTACAGTTAAATAATAAAGACACGTACCTTTAGTTGTTTATTATAATATAAATTAATTAATCACACCAATAAACATTATAACCAAGTTATTGCTAATTATTATATTCAATTTTAAAGATAGTGCCAGATAATGACTTTAATAATGTTCATACTATTTTTACTTTGCGTCCACATTTCTAACCAAATTAGACCTTCAAACTTTGAGGATTTTATGGCAGACCCGCAAACAAAAAGACTACTTGATGAATTTAAAAACAAACAAATTCGGACGCAAAAAGAACTTCATGAACGAATTGTACAGACCGGAATCGAAATAAGCTTCAGGACTTTGGTGCGTTACTCAGTAAATTTATTTATTTAAAAATTTAAAAATATTGTTTATATGAAAAATCTATTTGCATTTCCACAAAATTTATAATGTGTCTGTCCACCCACATTTTTGGAAAGTCGTTTAAAAGCACTTGAAGACTATATTCTTGGAAATTTACTTTTTTAATTTTAGATAATTATTTATAAAGAATTTATCACATTTGAGTTATGGCGTTTTTTGGATAACGCCATTATTGCATTTTTTGAGTTATGGCATTTTTTGGATAATGCGCATTGTGGCATTTTTTGGATAACGCGCACGCACGGTTTATTATTTGTCCGAACACAAATTACCATAACCTTAATATTTTCGCCTTTGTACATATATACCGCATTCTCTCTAATCCCACTCTCCAATATTAAAAAGCCACTCCCTTGTACCATATGCCGAATTCATATCAAGTTTGACAATTAGATTCTATTACAATGATCCCAAACCACAAAAGGATCCTCTAGAAAAAAATAATCTTATAAAACTAGACATGAAATTCTTTAAGTGAAATAAAAAGAAAGCTAAATCTCAAGCTTGTCCAGATTCAAACTTTTGGGATCCTTTGGACAAATAGTACCAAACATCAAGCAAAAAATTCAGATGTATTTTACGAACTCTAATTGATGTCCTTTTTTGATTGATGCCCTTATTTTTCCTTTTGAAAAATTTTATTAAAAAATTTCTGATAATCTTTAGATTTTTTTATTATTCACTGCTTCCAAGGGGTTTAAAAATAGAAACCCACTCTCCAATAGCCCACCCCTCACAGGGGGGGTGGAGTAATTGAAAAATACAAGCCCATGGGCATCTATCGGAGAGAATATGGTATATAAAATGAAATTTAAAATTTTTTAAATATTTCTCAAAAACCACTATTAATGCAACATTGATGGTACAAATTAGACCAGTATCCGAATAAACCCGTGGAATTTTTTATTTAGGTA
>LDKF01006343.1:0-10142 GCA_001026735.1 Rotylenchulus reniformis | reverse complement strand
GGGCTGAAAGATTATTTATTTTTAACTAATAATTTTAATGTTGGGCTCGCCGAAGGCGAGCCCAACAATAAAATTTCTAGTTAAAAATAAATAATTTTCAGCACTCACCTATTGAACCGTCTAGCTACCAGTACTATGAGCCGGTTAAATACATTTTGCATTTTCTCTTTAAAGTTTTTTTATTTTTTATTGTTTTTTCACTGATTTCAATGCTTTTTGAAAAAATTTTTTGACGTCAAAAATTTCCGACGTCAGAAAGTTGCGTCAGATGACGTCGGACGTCAAAACGGACGTCAGATTCGGATTCAGCGTCAAAAACTGACTAGGATGTGATTTTGGAACAAAAAAAATTTTTGACGTCAAAAATTTCCGACGTCAGAAAGTTGCGTTAGACGACGTCGGACGTCAAAACAGACGTCAGATTCGGATTCAGCGTCAAAAACTGCCCCTAGGATGTGATTTTGGGCCATTTTTCGGACATCTATTTTTTTTCAAAAAAGGGGGGTACAAACTAGAGTATTACCGGCCATCCCCCCAGTCCAATCGTTAGCAAAGAAATTGTGAATAATTAGCCGCTATCTCTCGTCGGCGGCGTAGCTCAATCGATAGAGCATCCGAGGTCCCATCGGGAAAGACACCGGCTTCGATCTCGTTCGGTTAGCCTTTTTCCATGGGAAGGGTGCCCACGCATCACTATATGTAAGTAAGACCACTTCTCAGGGAGCGAATTAGTTTTATATTATACGAAGTGGTGCGACAAAACAGATCACTTCACATGAAATATGGATAAATTTACAACATTAAGGGATACAAGTAGTTCCATCAGGGGTAGGGGTAATTTTTGAGAATTTAGACCCTTTTAAAAAAACCCCACTTCGCACCCCGCCAGGGGCCCCCTGCGAAGTCTCCCCTCAGCCCCTCAGTCCAACTCATTTGCGGCGACTTAGGGGTGACTGACCCCGACCCCAGTAGCCACCCCCCCCNTATTATATATATTTTTAATCTTAAGAAATTAAAATCAATATGAGGAAACTGCGAACCAAATCTAATATTCAAACGAAATCTAATATTCTTGATGACCAACCATCAACATCAAACATACAAACTAGAAGGCACAGCACGAATTCGAGTGATCAACATCATTCGCCAGAGTCACCTATCAATGGACGAATTGCCAAAAACAACGCAAAGATTCTCAACGGTGAATTGAAATTTTGGTTACTACTTAATGATGAAAAAATATCTTTGATTTACCTTTAAGGACTTGATTTAATTAACGAGAAACGGACTGGTGCTTATGCTTACATTGATATGCTGGGGGGTATTTTACCTGACCTGAAAATAACGGAACTCAATGACAAATTTCCGATCATTAGTAAGATCTTCAAAAACGATGAGAAATCGCTGGATATTGATACACTGGTCAGAATTTTTAAAAAGCTTAATTAATTAATTAATTTTAAGCACTTGGTCCAACACGAACTCGAGGAACTCATTTCTCAAAATGTTGACTATCAAAAGACGGTTTTTTTATAACCTAACTATCAAAAGACGATTATATTTTTAGATCCACGGCGAAATCACTTATTATACTCAAGGCGAATACCCAACTATTGATCTTGGTAAGATGGATAATATGTTATTTATTTCATTTGAAATTTATTTTTTAATTTTTTCCCATTTAAGTGAATAGACCAATGCCCAAATATGAATTGATCAAAAAACAAGAGCAAATTAAGCTTAAAGAACGTGCAAAACACGCCGAATCTACTCAAGCTACAAGGTTGAAGAAAATAACCAGCATAAGCATACGTCGGCAAGATGCCCACATTTGCCAGGCGTAAAGCTCGCCAAATTTTTTTAGTGGAGATCATTTGGGGAGGGGGATGAGCTCTTTCGAGGAAAAAGTTTCAAGGTGTTTTTCCCCGGCAGCAGATCCCCTGAAATCTTTAGGATTTAAGAGGGGGGAAGAGTTACTAACTAAGGCCTCCCCCAGCCCCTCTGCTGGCTACGACCTTGATGATACAGACATTTTGTTAATTTAGCCTTATGGATCTTGGCATCCTTTCTTCACCCGAGGACGAAGATACACCAAATATATTGGATGTTCCTAACCGATTTTGGAATTGGGCCAAAGAGTAAGAATGCATTTTTTTTAACTTACATATTTTTGAAACTAATTTTTTTCTAATTCAAGATACCTAAGGCCAATTTCAAAAGACTATGTCAGAGGGTTTAAAGAAAGAATTTTGGACCATTTTGATGAAGTTCATTTTTTGAGCAAATTTTGCCAGCAAAAGACACCATTATCGCCCCATAAAACATTAAAACGGAAAGCAAATAATGATGGATCTTATGGCGAACAAAAAACTCCATCAAAAATGTCTAAGCTGAGCAAATGCAAATCATCTGAATCGTGAGTTCCTTTTATGATAAAAGAAATTTGGATTTTATTTTTTCAGGCTCAAAGGGAATTTTTTGCCAAATAATAATGCCGATGAAATGAATTCTAACGGCAAATTATGTAGAGGTATGTATATAATGTGTTGGAAACTATTGATGTGTAAGAAAGGGGAGGGATTACCTAAATATCGAATTTACTGAGTTCCTTGAAAGGGGAGGGATTTTTTTGAAATTTTAAAAAATATCGATTTTTTGCATTTTTTCGAAAATTTCAAAAATTTCAAATTTTTCAGGGAAATTCGAAAAACCAAAAAGGCCAACAGTGGGGCCTTAAAATTCTACACCTTTCTGCTTTATATAGTTTTGGTCTAGCAATGTTTTAAAAAAAAGTTTTTGAATGAAGGGAAGTTTTTGGGATCTTCGGTCCTGGGATCTTGGGACCTGTAACCTGACCGGGGTCATTTTTTACTCTTACTAATATTGCTAAAAAATGGCTGTTAATCCTCTAATAGTTCAATTTTGGTAAAGAGAATTCTTTTCTACTAGTATACTGACCAATTCCAGGTAATAAGCTTTATGTAGCACAACTGAATTTGGATTAAAAAATGAAAAATTTTTAATTAAAATTTTTCATTTTTTACTATACATGATTACTTTATGAAATGATTAACCATTTAATCTCATCAATATACAAAACGAATATTTATTAGAAGGAACTAATTTGAAAGGACAATGGATATTGTACTTTTGGTACTCCTTTTCCTAATTATACTCGTGGCCATAAAAAAATGTTCCAATTTTTTGAAACTACTAGTATAAGTTGAAGCGAAATTCCGTCCTTTACTAATTTCTCTTCCATTCTCATCTCTCTTTTCCGCATACTATTTTCTTTCGCTTCAGAATATAGTTTGAAAAATTGGAACATTCTTTATGGCCACGAGTATCGATATTCTCCATAGACATTTATACGAACAAATTATAAAATACTAGGTCACATGAAGCAAAATGGTCTCATGACGAATGGAATGTTTGCTGTTGGATCACGTTCAGCAAGAGGAAGGAAGCCTTTGTTTTTAGCTGAAACTCCAAAAAAGGAATTGGATAAAAAGACAATCGACGAAGAAGAATCGACTACTGATGATGCCGATGAAGCAGGAATGATTGTAAACGAAAAGGAGAAGAATGATCATTCAAGTTATGCCGATTCTCCAGAAATATCTAATGTAAGTTGCACTTTGAATTAAAATTTGAAAAAAAAACTTAGGACGAGGTATCAATGGAATTGAGCAGAAAACAGGAACAGCTGAAGATGGTATTTCGTCAAACAAGACCTCTTATAGAAGTACTTTAAATTACTTTTATGATAAATTGGGTTTAATTTTTAAGGAACTCTACGAAAAAGTTTTAAAGGAATGCGCAGTTCACGAAGTTTTTACTCGCTTGGACTCAATCGATAACTCGGTAAGATTTGAAAAAAATCCAACAAACAATGGAGTTTTAGCTATATCAAATGGGTTATCAAAAATATGAAAGATTGCACTTCTTCAACGAAGAACAACGACAGGAAGTCAGACAATTACTTGCTTCACATTCAAAAATATATAAAATGTACCACGAGGGAAATGATTAACTGAATTCTTCATATCTTGATATTCGTCAATCCATCATCTCATAATTTTTTTTGTATGAATGAACCATCATTGCCGTATTACATCTATTTTAATGTAAAGTGGTTTTATTGACTAGTTTTTGGTTTATGTTATTTATTAGGTATGAATGTGTAAAATATTTTGTAGAATATTAATGAATTTCGGTCGATTATGGTATTAAATGAGATCTTTCGCTACTATCCGAGCAACACACATGTCGCTTTGACGATTTCCATCGTTAAGTTCAGGGTCGGGCAATTGATATATCTGAATATGAATTTCGTGTTCAAGTAAAAGTAATTAAGTATTTAATGCGTGAAAAGGAGCTGCATGTCACCTGCTTGATCGTCTGCTCATCTGCAATATCTCCAAGTTTTTCCAATGGCATTGGAATACCCTTTATTCTAAAACTTAATATAAATCGAAAATATCACAAAATAAGGCAACATGTGCAAGGGGGGAGGGTGAAGGGAGGAATTTCATATGAAAACGGGGCCAAAGGAAAAAGGGAGAAGAAAATTGAGAAATTAATGTCTAATTTCTCAAATTTCGAACTTTTTGCAGGAAAAAGGTGGTCAGATTTTAGAAATAATATGGAAAATAATTTTATATGGAAGAGGGAGGGGACTCAGAAAAAGGGTGGAAAAGATGAATTTTTTTAAGAAATAGGTGTAATCTTAAAATTTTTCCAGTGGCTCATATTTCATATGTAATGGAACTTAAAAAAAATAGAACCTGCCTTGATGAGCCAAAATAGCCATTTTTTTTACAAAAGCACCCATATGTTTTGCTTTCTCGCTGAATTAATGCTTTAATAACTTGCCAATAAAAATATATTTTTTACTAATTTTAGGTTATTTTTGCTATTTCGTTAGAAATTTGGTCTCAAACTCCACCTCCCCACCTTATTCCTACTTCGCAAAAAGTGACCTCTCTTGCACATGAATGAAAAGAGGATACCTCTTTGTAATGGTTAACATTTTCTTTCCTTTCGCATCATCAAATGATACTAAAATGATATTACGGGGTGGTTCTTTTGCAAGCGCCCCAAATGTTTCCAGCGCTGTTGCAATATTTCGTTGAGGTGAGAGTGAATAGATCAATTCAGCGGAAAGGGAACCTTAATTTTTCTTACTTAGCTATTTATGTTATAAAATCATAATAAAATAGTTTGTTAATTTTTAAAATTGCATATATTCTTACGTGTCACCATTCTATTATGAGCCGCCGCTGAAATGGCTTTGTTTGCAGCTGCCTAATACAAAAAATGGCAATTTGTTAAATTATTTAAAAAACCTACCAGAAGTACAAAAGGCTCTAAAACCTAAATTTAAGTACATATTAGAAATATTAACCCATCCTATCTATAATGTCAGGAAAAAACAACAAAGAGAGTACGACTCGAGCTTTTCCGGGGAGAAAAAGCAGGGTGTGCCAAAGAAAAATTCTTCGAAATCGAAACAAATATTTAAATTCGAAAAAGAAATCAAAAACCTAGATATTTCAAAATCGAAAGTATTCGAAATCATAAAAAGAATAAAATTTTTTAAAAAAAATTTTAGACACTTTAATTAAGAAATTTGACTAGTTTTTGGAGATTTCACTGTATTGAAAGGATGCCGGCGGTCTCGATATGGGGCTTCCGGAGAGGAGGTAGTTCCAGAATTAAGGCAAAGGGTCGTATCCATGACTAGGTTTTCGCCAACTTTTTTTAGGGGTTTCGGCGGCCTCGAAAGGGGGCCGCCGGTGAAAATTTGGCCATTTTTCTTAAGAAAATTGGTCATTGGCTAAGACAGGAAATTTCACTATATTAAGGGGGTGCCGGCGACCTCTGTTGGGGCCGTCGGAAATAAGTTACAAAATAATTTATATTTTTCAATGTGTTTGGTTGACAGTTGAGCCGGTTACAAAAATTCCTATATTATAAATGGTATATGAAAAAATGACTCACTAATTCAGCTCGTATTATCGCTATGTCCATATTATTCACGAATTCTTTAAGATCCTGGGTGTTTTCCACATCCATGAACTTAAAAACTTCTACAAATATAAAAACCAAAATAAAAATCCAACCAAGCAAATTCGCACGAATTTTCGCTGAGAATTATCGTATGGATCAGGTCGCAGCTCGAAAAGTTTTGACATTGCAGGGTTGCTCGTCTTCATCTTAATGGTAGGTTGAATCGGCCAAATTTCTTGTTATATGATATGATATTTTGATGTTATTAGGCGAATGTCAGATAATGATTTCATCATTAATAAATCTTTTAATGAAAATAGTAGAAAAAAAGAATATAAATTTACTCGTGCGATTAAAAAATTCTTATTCCAGAGGCAGTTGATTTTTTTTCTAGATTTAACTGCGCTCAATTCCGCAACAGCAATTTAATACAAGGGGGACCTCGAGTTAGGAATGAGGCCAATTTATGAAACGAACAAAAAAAATTTATGAGAAAGAAAAAAAGACAGACCGCCAACACCAAAATACTTTCAAAAATTGAAAACTAACGACCGATCCTATCCTATATTGAAGGAAAGTTTTCGTTGTAATAATTTCCGATATTCACATCTTCAAACGACTCGAAGCAAACTTTGTTTCAAAGTTCTCTTTGTTTCAAAGTTCTCTTCCGACCTCAAAAATGGATTTAAATTGATCTTGCTCTAGCGACCGCAGAATACTGCATACTGCAACTGTTTTTTTTGAACCTGTAGTGGACCAGTGGCTAAAGGGCCGGTTTTTCGTATTTAGCATGAAATTTTTCCTTAAATTATCGAAGCGATTATTTTAAAATTTCTATGCTCAATGTAATATTTCCTTATTCTCTTTCTCTGTTCTTATAGGACATAGACAGGAAACATAATTATGGCGTAAAAAACCGGTAGGGGACATTAGAGGGTACTCATGCAGTTTACATCCCCATTTTTTGCAAAGTGCAAAATTCATGAAAAATCCTAATTTTTTATAATTCCACGCTTCACTCGGGGGTTTTCGAGGGTGCTGAATCCGAAACTGATATCAATTTTATGATATGTATCATCAAGTAAAATCTAAAATTTTTAAATTTGGCAAAAATCAAGTACCTGATAAAAACTTAGATTTTACTCGATGATATCATAAAACTGATGTCAAATTCAGATTCAGCACCCTCGAAAACCCCCGAGTGAAGCGCGGAATTGTAAAAATACAGGAATTTGATTTTCATTGCGTTGGGACTTCAAAAAATGGGGATGTAAACTGCATGAGTACCCATTAGAGCGCCAAGCGCAATAACTTAGCTTAGAAGGAACTTAGCAAAATGTTCTTGGTGTGAAAAGATAGAGCACAAAATTAGCTACAAAATAAGCCTAAGCCCATCCGAATTGATTCATTCCAAAAAAAGTTTTGGCCAAGATAATCACACGTATTGGCCAATTCCGAAAAAATTGCGTATTTTGGGTTTTGGCCATAACTTTTTTTGCGGTGGGCCAATTCAGATAGGCTTAGGCTCAATTTGTAGCTATTTTAATGCCCTATCTTTTGACACCAAACTCGTTTCTCTAGGTTTGGTTTGAACCGAGTTATTGCGCTTGGCGCTCTAGTGGCAGGATTTCTAATGTCCTGGTCCGTAAAAAACAGCATTTGAATTTCCTGTAGAGAAGTGAAAAAACGCTATTCTCTTTCTCTGGTTCTACCCTGATTGTGTGTAATCTTTGAGGTATTTCGCTTCAATAAAATAACAAAAAGCTTTAATGCTAAAAACGAAAAACCGCTCCTTTACATAAAACGCCACTTAAATAAAAAGTGATGTTCTTCATCTTTTGTCTCAACTCAAATGCAAAAGATTAACAAAACAGACAGAGAACAAAGTGTCAATGAAAAAGAGCATGGGAGAGAACAATGCAGAAAGGAAAAAGAGCTTATTTGTGCCGACTACAGAACGGAAGACATGATAGACCGAATTCCTCACTTTCTGGTGTTTCGTTGTCGGTGTTTTGTAATCCACTTTTCGTTTCAGAGGCGTTTTATTTTCCGGACTTTTAGGGTCAAATGAAAAATAAAGCAGTATCACTCTAAAATTCGACTATATAAACGTGCTGATTTAAGCGAAAATGATCATTTTCAATTTTTATTCTTCATTCAGTTAGTTATCCGGGGCCTATTTCAATTCCCATCAAATTTTTGATTAATCAATTATATGTTGTGGTTTCGTCAAAATTCTGTTTCAATTAATTTCGCCTAATGAATCTCTTCAAAAATTTGATGAACAAATATTTGATTTGTTCCTGTTCCTATTATATTGTATCAAATCAAAGGTTTGACATCAAGCGAAAAGAAAAGTGTTTCAATTATTTTTTCATCATATGTTTGACGAATCAAAAGTTTGGCGAGCCAAAGGCAACTAAATACCGTATCACAAAGGAATTTCGGCGAATTAAAGTGGTAAAAGATTAAAAGCACACATGTAAAAAAATTTTAATCAAAAAAATCAGCGAAAGTCTAAAAAAACTATATTACAGTAAAATAAAATCGAAATATAAAATTATTTTTTAAAGCTCTAAATTTTTTAATGAAAATTTTTAAAAAATTTTGATGAAATTTTTAAAAATAGATTTCTAAAATGGAAAAATTAGAATTAGAACATATATTTGGGAATGCCTCCAAAAATGTAACAAAATAATCATATTCAAAATTTGTTATCATTTAAGCATGCTAACAATTTGTACCAGAATTGATCAGTTTATTATTTCTTGTTTTTTACAACTTTGTGAGGTTAATTTTTTGAAAGATTTTTACATGGTTCGATAGAGCATAAATTTCTTTATAAAATGGTCTTTTATTAATTTTATTATGAGTTCATAAAGCAGAGTTTGGTGGTAAAACTTTTCTTTGATGTGAGCTCATCAACGGTCTCGATCTCGAGTGTTGATGAATTTTCATCAAAGAACGCCCCTTTTTTCGCCTGATATTTGATGCATAAAAATTAATTGAAACAGATTTTTAGCAAATCATACAAAAAAAGAAAAAGGTTTCTTTGACGTCGTCATTTGTTTGATGAACAAACATTTGATTGCTCATCAAATGAAATTGAAACAGAATGTTTGATGAATTGATTTGACATCAAACGTTTCTTTGATTTTTAATTGAAACAGAATGAAAACATATGTTTGATCAGTTGATTAGGCATCAAAACAAAAATTTGATGCGAATTGAAATAGGCCCCCGTTATCCATCCCCTTCCTCCCTCCCATTTTCGATTTTTTTCTTTTTTTTTTAAATAAATCTATACTGTAAAATTGTTTTTTCTACCCAAGAGTTAGGAATGGATTTTTTATTTGAAACGAAAAAAAGTGTTCGTTGAAACGAGAGAATGCTCATGAAAAAGTGTTGAAGAAAACGAAAAGAGTGCACATGAAAAAGAAAAAGAGTGCTCATTGGTACTGTAGCAAGTCCGCTAACTTTTGGGTTGAAAAAACAATACTAGATTACTTACATATTTCAAATTCTTAAATAAAATCTACCGTAAAAATGTTGTTTTTTCTATCCTGCAGTTGGAAATAAAAAAGCCTCTGAAACGAAAATCGAATTACAAAATACAGACAACGAAACATCGGAAAGTGAGGAATTCGGTCTTTCGTATGCCGCTGTTATGTAGTTAGCGCAGCCGTAAGCACACATACACATATTCTCGTTTTTCTCTACCCTGCTGTGTTCTTTCCGCTACCGCTCGGAGTTCCGAATTGTCTGAGTTCCGAATGGCTGAGTTCCGAATGATCTGAGTTCCGAAAAGGCTAAAAATTATCTGAGTTCCGAAACCGCCAAAAATCGTCTGAGTTCCGAATGGTTGAGTTCCGAATGATCTGAGTTCCGAAAAGGCTAAAAATTATCTGAGTTCCGAAAACCCTTCCGCGACCCTACTGCATCCATCCGGAAGCCTACCGCATCTATCCGGAACCCTTCCGCATCCACCCGGAACCCGTCCGCATCCATCCGCGTCACTCCTAATCACCTTCCGCTTCCATCCGCATCACTCCTAATCACCTTCCGCTTCCATCCGCATCACTCCTAATCACCTTCCGCATCCATCCGCGTCACTCCTAATCACCTTCCGC
>LDKF01006340.1:0-10077 GCA_001026735.1 Rotylenchulus reniformis | reverse complement strand
CCATACTGGCCATATTGGACATTTTTATTAAATATTTACCAGTAGTGGAGTATATACGTATAGCCTATTCATGTGTTAAAACACGTGAAAAGTACGGTATATGAGTTTGCACATTTCGTCAAAAAGCCACTTGAACATGTAACGTACTTCATGAATTTCCCCTACGTACTACTTTAAAATATTACTGAACACGTATCAATGTTAAGTACCATTAGCCAGGGGGCACGTATAACGTAGTCAGGTATTAAAACACCCGAAAAGTACGGTACGTGAGTTAGCACTGTCGTTACGAGTAAAACTTATAATTTTCTTGTACGTACTACGGTACGTGTTTTAGCTCCATTTGCATTGATATTGATAATCAACTTTGTTCTGATTTTTGTCCCCCTGAAAGGTTATTGATGAGGGAGTGACCGGATTCATGTTCGACACCATCGACGAGGGCGTTGAAGCTGTCAAAAAAATCGGCTCCATCGACCGCGCGGGGGCCCGCAAGCGATTTGAGGAGCGTTTCACCGCCAAAATCATGGCCGACAACTATTTGAAATTGTACGAGAAAGTCGTGGAACAAAATAATAACAAAAAGAACGACCACTAAATGGCTAAGTGGTTCATATTCCATTTTATTCCGGTTTTTGTAAGAAGTTCAATTCCTGTGTCCTGTCTGTATTCCGGAATTTATTATTATTTTTTCTCTGTCATTTACTAGTTATGGATAGCATATAGCACATAATATTGTTGTTTTAAAGTGGATAAAATGTTATTTTCAAATTTTTGATTTTATTTCCAATTATTTTATTCAATATCGTATTATATATTGTGTTCAGCGCGGAGGGTCAGGCGGAATCCGGTTCGGGAGTCCCGATTCATTCCCTATTCCGAATAGTCCCAATGAGTTTGACTTTTTGCGGCTCGGGAATTCAGTCCCGATTCCGAATAGTCCCAAATGGGTACGACTTTTTTCGAACGGGATACGGTTCGGGAATACCGAATCAGTCTGGTATCGGGATCCAAACCGTGTCTAGTCCCGTCCCTAACACTATACCATATTAATAGAATCTATCATTATGGAGGTATACTGTATTTTCTCTAATAATGTATAGTCCCATTATTTATTCAATCCTTTCGAGGGGAGGGTGCCTTACTTAGTGTTAGAGGGGGATGCATCATTTGGTTAAGCATCTTACAATGGAGGGCTTATTTTTTAGGGGATCCTTATTAGAGGGAGGGCTTTATTTATTTTTTAACCCATTCTAATTAGACTTATTTTAGCCGTTTCTGTTCCATAAAAATTCTTATTAATATACTCAGTGTATGTTTTTTGATTATTTTTTAAAGAATCTAGCAAATTTTTGCGATTATGAGGAAAATAACCCTATTAAAAACATTGTTTGAATAGCTTTAATGATTATGTATCACCAAAAAAACATTTACCTCTTCACTTCATCATTCAAAAATGAGGTCGAAAAATAGTGCCCCCTCCCTCTTCATGGCTGAGGTTGAACAATCAAATTTTCTCCCTGCTATTAGTCCCCTCTCTGTAAAAGTCCCCTCTGTCTAGAGGGTTTGAAAAATAAGACCACCGGGGCCTAATACAATACGGTATACAATATAGGTATGTCACCAATAAAACAGATTCTTTTATTACATCTCATAATAATAATAATCCACAACCCATAGTTCTTCAATGCATATATCATCATAGCATACTATATATCCATCATATATATCCATCATATTCTATAGCAATCTAGTAGATCTCGGCCATCATGTTCACCACCAGGGCGGACCATCCGGTGAACGGGTGCTGACCTTCGCCCTGGCCCGTCACATCGTTGTAGTGCTCCCACACGAACCCAGTCCGCTCGTACTCCTTGAACATGTTGGACACAATGTTCTCGCGCAACTGCGTGTACAGACGCGCACTTTCCGCGCGATAAGGGCCCTCCTGACGCGAGTAGTGACGCAGGGCGTCCAATGCGTAGTAGTTGCTGGAATCGGAAGGTAGAATACATAATACTTAGGAATTTTGATCGGTTATTCTGGTTCTGACTGCCAGCCAGCTTTTTGGTGCCGAATTTTGGCAAATCTTCAAATTCGGTAAACCCATTTTTACTATGATTTATACGGTATATTCTAGATTCTAAGGGTATGTATAGACAGTAATATTCAAAATATAGAGCTCAATTTTTGTTATATTTTTTGCATGTATGTCAATATCATATTTCATATATTAAGTCCCCCTGCAATCAATCACCCTCCCTATAAAAGATAAAAGATATATATAAAAGAGCCCCCCTCTGAAGAGAGGTTTAAAAATAAGACCTCCTGGGTCCTAATACAGGAAACACGTTATTAAGAATTCTGTATGTAAATTTTATAATTATGATCAATTCATACTTACATGCATATCCAGATGTTGCCTCGCCAGTACGGCCCCTCAAACTCGTTGTTCCATGCGTTGTAGTAGGGGGACTGGGTGGACACGGAGCGAAGCCCGTACGGGGTCCAGAAAATCTGTGATCAGCGAATTTATTATCTCACTATTCTTATGGTATTCTGATCCCTTTTTGTTTGGCGTTCATCACTATTGTTTTAGTATTCTGATCGATATTCTTATGGTATTCTGATCCCTATTTGTCTGGCCCTTCATCCCTATTTTCTAGTATTCTGATCACTATCCTTTTGACATTCTGATCCCTTTTTGTTTGGCATTCATCTCTATTCTTCTAGTATTCTGATCACTATTCTTATGGTATTCTGATCCCTTTTATTTGGCGTTCTGATCCCTATTCTGATCTATATTCCCCTATTGTTCTGATCTTCGTTCTCCTAATGTGTCCTTCTGCCGATTTTAACCTCTGGGTCCGCCATCTCTCTCAGCAATGGTCCAAGACGGGGCGAATTCGCGGGCAACAGTTTCAGCAACAACGGGAACAGGTTCGGGTATCCGTTGGCATTCTCAACCAATCCGTACTTGGGCTCCTTCAGCACTTGGCGCACTTGGTACTGCAAAATTTGAAGAATCACGATTTTTAACACCAGATAGATTTATATGGCATATAGGGCATTTAATATCAGAATCAGTTCAGAATAAAAATGTTCGTCTCTATCTCACAATACCCTACCAAAATGAATTTTAACGAAATTCTGATTTTTTGGCGTGTGTTTGATTGTTTAATAGGACTCAAATTTTCGGTGAAAAAAACTCAAAAAATAGAATTAATTTTTAATTAATGATAATTTTCCCCGCCATCCGATACAGAAACTAGTTTTGCTCTGATTTATCACAATTATAATTGGAATTCGGCCACCAAAAGTATTTTTTTCAAATTTTGAACCCGATAAAATGCTTAACCAACCTAATATTTACACTTTTCATAACCAAGAATTCTAATTACAGCCAACCACTGGCGATAAGATTGAAATTACGGTAACATCCGTCGGATTTGTAAAATCTTCTCATTTTGATTTCCTAAAAAGATACATTTTGTCGGAAGTCATAAAATTTTTTGGGAAGAACCATTGTGGCTAAGCAAAAAATTTTTTTTCGGATTTTTCAGCCTTAGGGAGGATTTTTGCCATATTTTCCTCATCTAACAAGTTCTGATCCATAATAATGATCAGAATTGTTCTGATATTCTGATCTCTCCAACCTTTTTGCCATCCCCAGCGGACACCTCCACCATTTTCACGGATTCACTATGGAGTCCATAGTCCAGATAGCGTTGCATCTTCTCCGACCAATGCAGCGCGTCCAGGGTGCCCAAGTCTTTGTACTGTTCTGATTCTGTTCTGATCTGCGCGATCACTTCTGGTCGTTCACCGGCCATGGTGGCCAGATCCAGCACCACCTCCGCACTCATGGCCATCCAACAGCGCAGGTCCAGATGGTATTCCTGAGCGAGGGGCAACAACAGTGAGTTGGTTGTTCTGATCAGTTCTGGTATCAGTGTTCTGATAAATCCTTAAGCAGTTCTGATCTAGCTAACCCTTGAGGGTTTGGATAAAGTGCATAGATCAATGATTTTCAACACTCATTGTGTTTTTATGCAACAATTATGGCAATCAAAAAGAGGGATTTGAACCTACGATCATACATTTTGGACAGATTAAACCATTATCCAATTGACCATCTCCGTACCCATTACTTAAAACAGTAAAGATGGTGGGTATTTTCCTGAAATTTTTGTCCTACTCCGTGGGAGGATAAACAGGGGGAGTAAATGGACATATCGGAGGTAAATAGCATCATTTTTAAGATATGAGATAGTGCCGAGGTGCCGTTTACCCTGGGGAAGAACATCGTTTTCGGATATGAGTCCTATTCCTCACCGGAAACTTGATTATTTTTCCAGATTTTCCACATTTTTTTACCTATATACTATTCAACACCAAAATGATTTTTTTTTTCAAAAAAAAACTTATTTTAGAGTAGTTCATGATATCAAAATTTTTTAGTTTAGTCAGACTACCTGATCTGTGGGATGTGTGGCACGCGGGTAGTCGTCAATGCCGCTGGGCAGCGTTGCCGGGTTCAGCGCCCTGTCGGTGGTGCCGTTGCGTCCGCGCCACCGGAAAGTGCCCGGTTTCGGGCCACTTTGGATGTCCCGGAGCCACATGTACAGCTGCCGCATCCGCGGGTACATCCGGACCAGTTGCGGTTTGTGCTTTTCCACAACCTGATGAGGTGCAATTTCAACAATATTTTTAATTTATAAATTCCATTTCTAAACACCAAACAGTACAAAGGACCAAAGAATATCAACACAAAGCAATCCCATGTCGAAAGATCCCCGGACTAAAGACCCTCTCGCAGAAGCTTCCCAGGCAAATAGATTTTTTGACAAAAGCCTTGTAAATTTTGAATAATAAAAAATGAAAATATTTTTAGGGATTTTTTGTCCGGGATCTTTTGTATCTGGAGTTCTTATACGTGGGGATATTTTTCCCAGAGCTCTTCTGCGAGGGGATGTTTTTCAGGAGATATTCTGTCATTACGTTCAAAGGATCAACGCTTAGAGGACCAAAGTTATTCGGTACTTTTTGTTTTATTCTGATTCTATTTTTCTGTTACTACTTGTCAGTCCTTGTTCTGTTCTGAAAATGTATTCTGCTGTTTTGTTTCTGGAATTTATTATGCTGAAATGTATTCTGCTTTTGCTAATCCAATTCTGATCTCATTCCCAATCCAATCTTGTTTCGGTCACCTCCGGTTTGGCGATCATCGACCGTAGCAACATGAAGAACAGTGGTGGGTTGGCCACCGTGTCGTCTTGGGGCAGATAGAAGGCCGGTATCCGGGCCTCGGCCTCCGAACCGATGGCGATCTCGCGGGGGATCCAACCGGCAATGTTCATCCTTAAATTTTTTATGGGTTTTTAAAAAAAGTTGAACAAAATAACAAAGATAATCAGAATACAATATTTAATTTTTTGTTTTTTATAAAATTGATAGCATCGGGATGCTGAAATATTAACCCAAATAATTACCACCCAATTTTCAGAAAAATTTATTTAGTTGTAGCAAGAACTATGGTTTGTTCAAAATTGGCTGGGTGGCTAAAATTCTGGCCAAGTTATTAGGCATTTTTATGGGCCACTATTCAACGTTATGGCCATAATTTAGGACCAATAAAAATCTTGAATATGGTAATGTTCTATTGAGAGAAGCCTCTCAAAGATCAAAAATTGTTTCCAAAATAAATCGGGATCCATGAATTGGGTTGTGATGAGATGGGGTAGATCCTAATTTATGATATTTATGGAGTTCGAGTCACACTTTTTGACAGGTAGTTTTCCAGCCTTTATCCCCCATTCCATCTATCCCAAAGCCCAAAAAACTTACATGTCCAGGTAGGAGCCGACGATTTGCAGACTGAGTGCGGGGTGCATGCGGCTGATCAGCAGGTTGTGGTGGCCCTCGTCCCAGATGAACCCGCGCGGGAATCCGGTGCGCGAGGGCACCGCGGAGATCAGATGATGCGGTCCGTACGGCTTCACTGTCCCGGGGGCGAACTGTGTGCTGCGCATCCACACTTTGCCGTGCCACACGCCGATGCCGCCCAGCAGGTTGGACAACACAGAGCGGGCCATCTCCGTGTATTCCGGAGGGGTACCGTACTTAATAAAGGGAGACAGTTGGATTATTGTTTATAGGTAAGTTGTAAAAGTTGAGAGGTATTTAAAGTTAGGCATGATTTTTTGCGAATGGGTTGAAATTTGAAGATGCTCCTGGCATGCTGAATATATAAAAATGGATTATTTAAAGAATTAAAAAATGTTGCCGTATTTTTTTTCTACATAAAATAAGACCTCACTCTAAAATAAGGCTCCATCTAAAATAATTCCCCCTTGGGGGTTATCGAAAAAATAAGGCCCTAGGTCTTACTTTAGAGAGAATATGGTATTTTCTATGAGGAATAAAAATTCCAAAATTTTTAGCTAAATAAAAAATAGTAATATTATTGTGTACCGGCATCGGGAAGGCCTTCTCAAAGTCGGCATGGAATTGGGCCCTTCGGCGCTCAAACTCGGCCCCAAAACTTTGCGGCGGTTCGTCCCCTTCCGCTTGGAACAGAACCTCCAGAACAGAATCTTCTGAAATTTGTGTGAAAATCAGAATTCAATACCAAAAATCAGAATCTAGATTAGCCAAAACTAATAAATTTAATAAGCCTAAATTGCAATCAACAACCTAAAAGCACTGGCTCTGGTTGTAGGCCTCAATCAGAATTTTAGATATAAAAAAGGGTTGGCCGACATTTGAGGACCCAATATTTAAAATTTAAATTAAATGAAATTTTTATAGGTTGTGAATTTTGAGCTCGATTCTCAAAATTTTTGCATCTTTTGAAAGTCGAATTTGTTTTTTAGAGTTTTTTTTTCGCGAAAGAGTCAGATTCAGTCGGGAATCCTCAAATGTCGCATCACAAAAAAAAGCCTGATGAACCTTGGACAATGACATGCAGCGCCACAATGCTCGGATCCGATTTTACAACATCAGGGGCAAATTCGAAATTGGCACCGTTGCGTTTTAGACAACCCTTGATCAGAGGGCTGATCTGGAAGTCGAAAAATTACATGCATTTTTATTCGAAATTTGTAAGGATTTTTAAGGAATTTCGCAGAGAGTTACATTTATTAGAACCAAAAATCCCTAGGTTAGAATTGAAAATTCGGAGAAAATCGAATTTTCCTGAGACGGGATGATCCTTCAAATCGGGTGAAAATTGTGGACCTGTACAAAGATCGTGTCCAATACCTAATTTGTTTACAGTTAGCTTATTATAAAATATGAACCTAATGCATTCTTTTAATTAGCTCATTTTATTTCCGAAATTTTGCAAAAAAATGTGAACATTTTGCCCTTCCCACCTGTGCCAGGTCCAGCAGGAATGGCGACTGGGAGTTGCCTGGGTTCAGGGACATGGCCGTGGTCCGTGCCGGTTTTCGGCCGTTTTGCCTGATTTTCATGCGGAAATTGCCACCAACTGCAGCACTTTTGCCCTGCACAGAATCCATGGAGGCATCGGAGGGCTCGGTGGAGTTCAAGAGGTGCATCGAGGAGTCGTGGTCCTAATAAAAAAATTGAAAATGGTATTTTTAACATATTTTTCAATTCTTTCCACATTTTTAATTTTTTTGCCAGGCGTGCCAGACATTTTATTTCCTATTTTTTGAAACTTCTACTAGAAATGATTAAAAGACCCTAAAGTCATTTGGAAAAAATTTAGATGAAAATTATGCAACGAAAATAAATTACAAAACACCAATAATGAAACATCAGAAAGTGCCGCATTCGGTCTTTCGTGAGCCCGCTGTTCTGTAATAATGCGCCAGAGACGCAAATACTCTTTTTCTCTGCAACGTGTTCTCTCGCATCTTTTGCTCTGTCTTATTGGAACTTGGGTTTTTCCAATTATAGGGTCGAACGATCATCCCCCATGACAATTATTTAAATAATTTTATAGACGATCATTTTTTATTCAAGAAACATTAAATTTCAAATTATGTTCAGCTTTTATCCATTAAAAATCGTGTTGAGACATTTGCGCCTCCGGCATTTGCGCCCCAACCGATATAACTCGGTTCAAATGCAATCTAGAGAAACGAGTTTGGTGTCAAAAAATAGAGCAAATAATTAGCTAAAAAATGAGCCTAAGCTCATTCGAAATGGTCCAACGTAAAAAAAGTTATGGCCAAAACACTCAGAATTTTACCAAAATTGTTTTTTGGTATAACTTTTTTCACTATAGGCCATTTCGAATAAGCATAGGCTCATTTTGTAGCTAATATTTTGCTCAATTTTTTGATACTAAAATCGTTCCTCTAGATTGCATTGAACCGAGTTATATCGGTTGGGGCGCAAATGTCGGGGGTGCAAATGCCGGGTAACTATAAAAAATTTGGGTACCAAATTTTTCTTTTTTTTTGAAAATGTTGTCCTTTTTTTTCTTATTTTCGTATATTTTTGTTGAAAATTTTGCTCAACATTTTACCCTTTTTGAGCATTTTTCATGCCATTTTACCTGGAATGCCAAATACATCACAAATGCCTGGGCCTTGGTCCAGCTCCGTGGGGGTCTGCTGATGCGTAACTGCGCCATCCAGGAGGAGCGGCCAAATGCGAACCAGTCGGTGATCAGCTTCATGTCCTGATCAGTCAGCTCCTGACGACCAAAATCCCGGCCATTGTGCTCCTTCCACATGAACACCATTTTGTCATCTGTGGAAATTGCATAGGGAAGTGGTCTTTAATTGTAAAAAAATGATCAAAAATACACCTTACGTATCAGACTGATCAAAAAAATTTTTTTTTAATTATTTTATGCTCTAAAAATATCTTTGATCCCCGGAAGTGGTCGAAAAATGAATGAAAATAGCTAAAATTGGCCAAAAATGGCTAAAACTATCAAAAACTCTATAAGCCAATTTATGGCCACAAAATTGTAAAAATGGTGAAAATTGATAGAAATTAATTTAGTACCAAAATTTAATATTTTAGAAAATTTTTAAAAATGGCATTAAAAGGATATATTTATAATGATTCAAAAAATTAAAAAACTTCGATATATTTTTATTGATTAAAAAGATTAAAAAACTTCTAAAATCTTTAAAACTGATCAAAAATGCGTAAGAAAATAAAAATCGTTTTTACGGTCCCAAATAAATGACCATGATCATCAATAAAATCTACAAAAATCTTTTCCAAGAGCCAAACATAATTAAATAAATAGGGCATAATAAATCAAATAAATATCATCAAAAAATAATAAACGATGATATATCCTGAAATAGGCAAAATGGACTTATAGGTAACTAAAAATTTTTCAAAAATGTCAAAAATTTTAAAATTATGGAGAAACGCTCATTTATTACCGTCCAGGGCCCAGTTCCTCAATGGCACATCAGTGGCTCGTTGTGCCACCCCTTGTTGGTACCATGTGATCCCAAAAACAGGTGAATCCACGCGACGGTTTTTCAGGCTAAAATTTCAAAAAAAATTTTTTTATAAATTAGGACACCAAATATGAACCCAAAGTAGAGCTGCGGGCGATAAGTTGACCAGCTCATCTGTGAAAAAAGTATTTTTGAATTTTTTGAAGTTATGGTTTAGCTTGATTTAAAAAATCTCGGGAATTAGTGGCCACATTTCGGGACTTTTGAGTGACAAACAAGTTTTCGCGCAAAGAACATCCTTTATACTCAGATATCGAAGGTAAAACAATTTAAAAATGATTTTTTTCATCTAGTCTCTAGCTAAGTTAAAGGCTTAAAAAATTTAAAAATAATCTTTATATTCTACGGCGTTTACAAGGTAGGACGACCTTATATAAAATTTTTTTAATCAAAACAACTTACATCCTCAAAAATTTCGGGCCCAACAGCACTCGGCAACCGTGACAATGCACTCGGATCAGCGTCCGATTGGCCAACAGTATCCCTTAGAAGGACAGTAACCAGAAGAGCAAGGGTCATAACAGTTGATTTTCCCATCACTTTTTTTTCCTAAAAAATAGATGAGCAAATACTGTATAATGAAATTAGTTTTTGGGACATAATATTCAGGAAATTC
>LDKF01006337.1:0-10084 GCA_001026735.1 Rotylenchulus reniformis | reverse complement strand
CTGTACATGCCGTTGCTGGTGGTGAAGATCCAGCAGATCAATGATCAGCTTCGGGTGGACTCGGACGAGTTCAAAGCGATGGCGGACGAGGCATGGGCACAGCTGATCAATGTCCGGGGATCACTGCCCCAGGCGATCATCCGCAAGCGGAGACAGGTGAGGAGATGATCACTGATCAGGGACCGGAAAGGTCTGAAAAGTATGGAAATTATCCAAAATAATGGGGGAGAAAATTAGGGAAAATAGGGACAATGTTAGAGAAAATATGAAAATTCGGGAAAAATGAACAAAATTTGAGTCATTTGAAAAGTGCCAATAATATCTGAATTGTGCCAAAATGACCCAAAATGCCAGAAAATGGTCAAAAAAAACTTGGCCAAAAAATGGGATAAAAATTGGCCAAAATGGCAAAAAATAGAGGAGAGAGTCCGACCAATATGGCGCACAAATCCAAGAAGGAAGCATTGACAATAATTAGCCAAAGATGTGCAAATCGGAACAAATTCATTTCGGGCCAAAAAGTGCCAATAATTGGACCAAAAACATGCAATGACAAAAAAACACACGGATTTTGAGAAGATATGTACTTTATCTGAATGGTAGGACTGATCCAAAATGACATGATATTAATCATAAAAAATTCATTTTTCTGTGAATTTCAAAAATTGATCCAAAAATGTTTAATGTGAAGTTGGTCAAAATTCAAATTTTGCCAAAATTTTCTGCGCAGGCCTACGAGCTGCCCAAGGCGTACCCGCTGCACAACACGTACGCCAAGCAGGACGCATACGTGCACGGACCAACTTGCGCATGCAATGCGCAGAATGTGTGCCCACCGGGGCCGCCAGGGCCCCCGGGGAAGCAGGGCGAGGACGGACTGCCGGGGGCACGAGGGAGTGGAGGGGCGCCCGGACTGCCCGGGGTGGCACCGCCGGTGGCCATCGATACGGTATTCCGGGGTTCGGGGGAATTAGGGCCAGAAAAAGTCTATAAAGTCCAAAAAGGTCTGATAAAGCCTTAAAGTATGAGTAGTACCATTGAAAACTGTCTCTTCTAATCTTCATTCATAAATCTTCGAGATTTCATAAATTTCCCCAACTAAAGCACGCCGGTTGTCGCCTGTGTCCGCATGGGCCGACCGGACCACCGGGGATACCGGGCGAGCCCGGACCCGGAGGGCCAGAAGGCCTTGCGGGACCCCCTGGGCGCAATGGAGAAGATGGACGACCCGGGTACCCAGGGAACCCAGGAATTCCAGGTAAGAACTTTTCAAGACTTTTGTGCAGGCGTCATAGGAAATCGAACCGAACAATTTTTTGGATATATTTGGAGATTTTAGGTGTCCGATCGTTCCGTACAGACTTTCAGGGATTCCCTGTAACTTTCAGGGGAGGCGGGCAAAGCAGGAAAGTTGGGCGAGCCAGGGCCGCCCGGACGAGATGGCGTACGCGGACAAAAGGGCGGACCAGGCCCAAAAGGGGAGGGCGGACCTGCGGGACCGAAGGGACCGGATGGATATCCGGGTCCGGACGGACAGCGCGGCAATGACGGCGCCCCAGGACCCCCTGGACCCACAGGGTAGGCACAAGGATTTCACTTGAAAAATGGATTTTGTTAAGGGTTTAGACCCCCTAAAATTGTCTTAATACAGGTCGAACTCTTAAACTTCCTATTAAGGACCCTCGGGATGCCGGGATCGGACGGTCAGGCTGGAAGCCAGGGAGTGCCCGGAGAGCCGGGAGAGGATGCTCAGGTCTGTCACGCGGAATCCATTCCCCGATTCCCCCGATTCCAAAGTTACTAATTTCCATTTTCTCTGGTCCCAATTTCGAAATTCCACAATTTCCCGATTCACTCCTCCACTTCAGTACTGTCCGTGTCCGCCGCGTAGCCAGGGCGTGGACAAGCCCGGCTACGAGACGGGACCTCCGCCGGTTCCGGTGCCCAAACCCTACGAACAAGCGCCTCCGAAGCCGTACGAAACGAAACCCTATGAAACGAAACCGTACGAACAGCCACCCCCCAAACCGTATGAAACCAAACCGTACGAAGTGCCGCCGCCCAAGCAGAGCGGCGGCTATGACATCAAACCGGCACCCGTGGCACCGCCCGGAGGCTATGAACCGCCGGTGGACGCGGTGAAGGCGGCGCCCATCGAGTCGTATCCAGGTATGTTATAGTGTGGACGAACTGAGGGGATGGCGGAGGAGAATGCAAGGCAGAATGCCATGGTGGAGTAAATGAGGCGAGCAAGTGATCGGATTCAAAACAACTGATCGGAGAGGAAGGAGTGATCAGGATCAAGTGATCCGGCGATCCGATAGAAGGATGGGAGGAGTGTGATTCAATTGTTAGGAATTGATCAGAAAGGAAAAATTGTAATCGGAGAAGGGGCAATGGCCGGATGAAACTGATCGGATAAGGGTATAGTTGAATCTGAGCAAACTTGATCAGATGAGAGGGAAAATCACATAAAATTGATCAAACAGAGTGATCAAGGATTGTAATTGGTCAAAAAATGGTGATCCCGAGGATGTGGGTTGTTGCCATCATTGGATGGATAAATGTGTAATGCCAACACGGTTAACCCTTCCCGGCACTTGCAGCGGTGCAACAGAAGGCGCGTCAGCCGCCGTCACAGGCGCCGCCCGCGGTTGCGGAAGAGGCGCCGCCTGTGCAGCAACGGCCCCCGCAAGCGTCCAACCCGTACCGGAAGCTGGCCGCCTCCTGAGAGGGTCGAAAAATCGGGAAAATCCATAAGATTTTGTCATGATTGTGATCCATTCATATACATATTTGTGTGAGAATAAAGAAAAACACATTGATAAGATATCAACTGCTGATAAGGGGAGGGGGATTACCCTCCTCCTCTAAATTGGGTTTTTTCTTCATCGACAGACTCGAAAATTCGTCAAAATCAACATTTTGAGACGGGTTTGATAAGGATTAACAATTTTAGAAATACGAATTTTATCCCTTAAATTGGAATTCAGAGATCAAAACCCCTAAATTTATGCCTTTTAGGCATTTAAAAATTGTTGTTCGATGGCATTACAATGCCAAAAAATGCTGTGGATTTTATAAAATTGAGTAATTTACGACCACAAAACCCCAATTGATGGTCTTTTGTCCAAAAAACCCTCAACAAAATATCGATCTCACCCAAAATCGAGTTGGTTTTTAGGATTAAAACTCTAAGGCTACTGTAATAAAACTCCAAAATCGAACATCCCCCTACTGAAAAATCCAACTTTAGGTACAAAATTCCAAAAATGAATTATTTTTCCCATTAAATTTTAGTCCAAATTACTGAGCACTTATACTACTGGCCAAGGGTATAGCCAAAGTTTTTCAGGTTTCTCAAAATGTCCCATCCCATTTGGTCCATGTACTGCTTCATTTTCTTATCCATACTTCCATTGCTCGTCGGAGCCGGAAACATCCTGGTGATCAGCCCATCGCTGTCCCCGAGTTTGCTGATGGCCATGGGTCGGATCGCAGACACGCTGGCCGAGACTGGAAGACACAATGTCGTAGGTTTGGGCCAAATAGGTAAAAGGATACCAATGGCCAAAAATGGGACCAAAGTATCAAAAAGAATGGAAATTGTGGATTTAACTCAAAAAATGATCAAAAAGGTAGGAATTGAGCTAAATGGCATCAAATGCCAAAAATAAGAATTGGCCAAAAAACTA
The DNA here is from genome assembly GCA_001026735.1 of Rotylenchulus reniformis. Classification (NCBI taxonomy): domain Eukaryota; kingdom Metazoa; phylum Nematoda; class Chromadorea; order Rhabditida; family Hoplolaimidae; genus Rotylenchulus; species Rotylenchulus reniformis. The sequence goes on along the minus strand of LDKF01006337.1, from coordinate 6,389 downwards.
GGAAATGGCACAATAAGGGCCAAAATGGCACCAAAATATTTTTGGAACAATAATCGAACAATGAATTATACCAGACTGGCACGGAATTGTCCCCAAATGGCATTCAGGATGAGAGGTATTTTACCATGGAGCTTACGGTCATTTTGAGGTTTATATTTTACAACCATAACATCGGACTACCGTATTTGCAATACCCTTACCGTATACCTTACCAATCATACGGTATCCCCTGGGCAGACCGTGTGGATCCCCGAGATGCGTCCCCTGACCATGAACGGCACGCGGTTGGCCCACCGCGTGGTGCGCACGGAAAACGTGTCGGACGCATTCGAGCGCATGATGCGTGACTCGCCGGAACCCTTCGACGAGGGCGCCCACTCGTTCCGGACCCGGCTGGCCCAGGACGACTCGGTGGCCGAGTGGTGTGAGGGTATGAAGTAGAAACCGAGCCTTGGGTTCGAGTCTCGAAAAATGCTCAAATATTTCGAGACCGGTTTGAATGGAAAATTCTCGTAAAATCTATGTAGAACAATTTCACTCTTATCCGGTCTCAAATATTAATAAAAAAGATGGGCCAAAGGGATAAAAGTAATATGGGTACTTGTCGGGCTTACATACCCTCGTACCCCCACTAGATCCGCCCCGGATATAATTTTTGACGCTCAGAAAGTGACGTCAAATGATGCAATACGTTAAAATGGACGTCAGAATCGGATTCAGCGTAAAATACTCCTTGAGGTAAAATTATAAAAAAAATCAAAGAATATCGGAGACACAAACTCGGCAAGTACCGTCCCATGGATGTTCGGAGAGGTAGTCGTGGCCAAATGGCTAAGAATACCGATTTGGACCCTTAGCATGGAATCTGGCTCAAACCCCCTAACTCTACCTTTTTCTATTTAAGCCCGTCTGTAGCAAGAGTCCCGAATTTGATTCAGACCTGAGCTTCGACTTTCAGCCCTTCTGAAGCGCAAAGATGAGTTGGACGCATTGCACTCGGCCAAGTTCGACCTGGTGCTGTACAACCTGGTGGAACTGTGCTTGGTCGGCGTCGCCCACCACCTGGACATCCCACGGCACATCTGGGTCAGCACCGGCCCGATGCCGGACCCGTTCAACTGGTTTTTCGGTGATTAACCCAAAATAAAATATGTTTGGGAATTTGGCAAAAGACCGCGTTTCGCTAGCAGAAAAGATAAAAAGTGATGAAACACAGGGGTATAGGCTAAATGACGAGTAAGTGATCGAATTTTTCATATTTTTCTATCAAAATGATGTCCTAAGGGGGGGGGGAATATTCTGCAAAAAATGCCCTAGAAAGAGACACTTTTTGGGTGATTTTTTATTTTTGAAAAGTCCTAAACCTCGACAGGCATTCCCCAGCCCCTGAGCATTGTGCCGACCCTGCAAAGCGGGTCCCTGGTCGGGCCCCGGATGGGTCCCTGGGAGAGGGTGCTGAACATCTGGGAGTACTGCTTGGCCTCGGTGGCCCAGTGGCGTCTGTTCCGTGCGGTAAAATTATTTTTAGGATTTTGCAAAAACCTAAACTTTTTTTGTTTTCCTCAGGAAAATTCCGCCTTTCGCCGGCACATTTCCCCGGACTTCCCTGCCCTTGAAGAACTCGCCTCGACCCGAGTGGATTTGGCCTTTGTTTACGGGGATCAGTTTGTTGGCCCGGCACTGCCCACGCTGGCCAAGGTCTGAGCAAAAGTGGATAAGGCCAAAAACAGCAAAAATGGTTCAAATTGGTTTAAATTGACAAAATAATTCAAAGTAGCCCGAAAATGATATTAAATTGACAAAATGGCAGTGGTACAAATACAGTTCAAAATTAATTTAATAATAAAACCCTATTTGACAATTCCCCCATTGAAAGGTGATCAACATCGGTGGCCTGGGCGTAAGCAAGACTGCGAAACCGTTGGATCCGGTAAGAAAATTTAACTTTTTTTTTAAATTTATGTAGAATTCTTGAACTCATTCGAATCCTTTGAGGGCGGTCGAACTTAATTCGAAGCCATTCGACACCGTTCAAACTCGTTTTCGGTTTCTTTTTTTAACAACAAAATTCCCATTTTTCTCCTTTCATTAACCTTTTTTCGGCACCAAGATCTGAACTTATTTTAGCGTTCAAATATTTCGACACTAGATTTGGTTCTAAGGACATCTTTTCTACCTGATTTTCGGCCTTATTTATCTAACTTTGCCGCTCAATTGATCTGAATCGACCCTTTCCGCCGATCCCTCTAGGCCCTGTTGCGTGCGGTCGAGTCGGGTCCTCGCGGTGCCGTGTTGCTCTCCTTCGGCTCCAACACGGACACCGCGTTCTTCGACCAGCGCAAGCTGGCCAACCTCTACCGCGCGTTCGCCAACTTTCCGGACATTGCGTTCATTGTGAAGGTAAAGGGGCACCGGATGAGGACGAAAATGGCCAAAAAATGCATTAAATGGTCCTCCTTAAGGCCGGATCCGGGGACACCTTCAGCCGGAACTGGACGCGTCACGAACGGAACATTCACCTGGTACAATACCGTCGAAAGAGGATTACGGTACAGATTTGGCGGGTCTAAGCCTTTGCCCCTTCGCAGTTCGAGTGGGTCGCGCAGACGGACCTGCTAGGTTGGTTTTTTGGAGGCGGATAGGTGTGGTCCCTGAAGTTCCCCATTCGGGATCCTTACAATGATGATTCTGAAATTTAGGATTTCTATTTCTATGGCCTAACTAAGATTGGTCCATTCTGGAGCTACTGCTTATCTCTGATTCGAACTTTTTTTTCTTTTCATGGACTAAGAAAATTTTTGGTGTGTTCATGCTCTTCCTGATTGATCTGGTTCATAATTCTGGAACCATGACTTCGGGATTCTATACATTCACAAGTCAGAATGCGAATTTCAAGTTCAAAATCCTGAGCATCGGTTCGGATTTTTGAACCTTCCTCTATTACCATGGCTCTGGTCCCAGCATTCCCCTGTCCTAATCTTCTATGTTGCTTATTCCTAATCTTAAACTCAATTAGGAGTTATTAAACTTAAAATTATGGTTCATGAACTGCTCGAACTCAGCCCATCCCGCTCTGCGCGTGTTCATCTCCCATGCGGGCGCCAATTCTATTCTCGAGTCCGCCATCCGCGGGATTCCGGTCTTGGCCATCCCGTTGTTCTTTGACCAGGTAGGGAAATAGTTTGGCATTCCGGCGCCAAATTCAAATCCCCATCCATTGCCCCATTTCGACCAGCTCCATGTGGCCAAAAGTGCGGAATACCGTGGGTTTGCCCGCGTTCTGACCAAACAGGACCTGCTGGACGAGGAGCGGATCAAGCAGGAGCTGGAGGAGTTGTTGGAGAACCCAAAGTGAGGAAGGAGATACCGTGATAAAATAGGGATTCCCGATCGATCGATAAAATAAATCGATAAATTGCCAACTTTTTGACCATTTTCGACTTTCAGGTACAAGACCAACGCCTTGAGGGTGTCAAAATTGCACCGTGAGAAGCCGGGACAGCCGGAAGAGGAGGTGATCCGGTGGACCGAGTTTCTGCTCGCCAACGGACCCCTTTCGGAACTGATTCCGGAGAGTGCGCGAATGGCTGCCATGGCATATTTCTGCGCGGACATCGCCCTGATCGGAGTAGGCATTCTGATCGGAGTGATATGGATGTGCAGAAAAATGATCGGATGGGCCATGGGCTTGCGCAGGGGGCGAAATGGTGTGGCGGCGAGGCCGAGGAGGCCGGCCAAGCGATTGTTGAAGAGGGATTGAATGACTGATCAGAGGGACAAAACAGAGAATAATGTAAAAAGGGTGCTCAAAGTGATTGATCATTGATCACTAATGCCATAATTTGTGTGGCTATTAACTTATCGAAGAGGTCAGAGCAATCACGCCTATCCCACGGAAAAAGACAAGAAATGAACCCAGCATCTTCCGAATATGTAGATCTCGGCTGCTCTACCATTGAACTACGCCCGCTCCCTAGAGAGCTTGACTAATATAGATCTACCTTTTACATAAGATGATCAAGTGATCGGAGCGATCAAATGATCAGAATAATCTAATGAACGCAACAAACTGATGAGTGAGCTAGATGATAAGAGTGATCAGAGTAATGATTTTCGAAGGATTTACCAATCCGAGCGAGCTTGTCGGAGTGATTTGGACTGATCAGGGTGATCAGACCAAATAGTATCAACTTTAAATTATCGGACCCATCATTTCAAAGTGATTAGAGCACCCATATTCTTATTAAATCAACAGCTCGAACTTTTAATCATTGATCGGAGTCCGATCCCTTCTGATCGGCCCCACTTGATCGCTTCCTTTTGTGGCCATCAGGCCGCCGTTCCATTGACGCAACAGTTGCGCAAAACGTTGCTGACTTGTTAGTGTCCGGCGAGGATTGGCTTCTGGTGGACGCGCGTTTCCGGAACGCTCTTCCAGCGAAGGGGTGTCCGGCTTCCGGAGTGGCATTAAAGGAGGTGACGCAGCTTTTTTAACGCAACTCGGCTGCGTTAAAATTGCATCGGGTTTCCGGACAGGGGTCAGGGGCGGCGATACGTCCCCTACAAAGCAGGTTGGCTTCCACGACAATTGGGACTGGTTCAGGCGAATTCCTGCGAAGCTGTACACCACTCTTTGGTCATCTGCGCAAGGAGTTGCGTATTTCTCTCTCTTTCTCTGTCATCAACGCACTCTCTCCACTCACCGCACTCTCTCAGCCCATTGAACGCTGCGTTCAACTGACGCACTTCTGCCAGCGACAGACTGGGTGGCTCCGGAAGTCGGTCCAGGGACGAGGCCAGCTCGCGTTCTTCCGCTTCAGTGCCGGACAACATCGCTTCCGGAGACGACATGGCGTCCAGCGGAACATTGTTGCGGCGATTCTCGTGCGTATCTGATGCCCCAATCCCGTTGTTTACAGTAAGAAGAACATACTGTACCTGCTAATGGAGATGGTGATGAGCGTACCTCCACGGAAGGGCTACGCATTGACAATGCCTCTTCACTGGACATGGACATGTGCCGTTGGGTGGCAACTGTGCAAGGATTTAAAAGGGTTACTGTAGTCCACAGCAGCCAATTGTGTCAGATTATACGGCAAAAAATTCTCCTGCTGAGTCCCTTGTCCTTACCTTACTGTTGTCAATAGTCAATACCAATGAGATACGGTACCAAAATGCTATATGTATGTGCAAGAATTTTCAACAGATGGTCCAAAAGGTGCAGTAATGGATGCTCAACAACTTTTTAGGAAAACGCAACTAGGTAATTCATTTAGTTTCCGAAATTTTTCGGGCACTATCCTAGTTTCGAAGTCGGCAAAAAATTGGTCTCAATTGGGCCAAAAATGTGAAAATTTGGCCAAAAATGGCACCAATTATTCCAAAAATTCACTTTGGATGGTTTGACGATTGGAAGGATGGTGATGATGATGAAGGGGAGGAAGATGAGGATGATTGTTCTGCTTCAGCTTCCTCCGTTTTGCCCTCGGACAATGCCATAGAGCCAAACAGAGGAAACCGATGGCACAAAGGACGAGGAGGAGGGAGCCAGGGATGGTGATGAGGTAGAGATGGTCCAAGGAGGAGGAGGAGGAGGAGGATGAAGAAGAAGATGGAAGAGGAGGGGAAGAGGGGGAAGAGCCTGAAAGGAATGAAAGATGTAGGGGAAGAGGAAGAAGGACAAAGAAGGGAATAAGGAAGATCCTGTGAAAGGTATATGTATAGGACAGCAGGGCTGCCAAATGTACTTATTTCTAAGATTTGTACTTATTTTTGACCCATGTCCTTATTTTGTCCTTATATTTGGGATTTTGAGAAATTTATTCAAAAAATGACCAATTTTCTTAAGAAAATAAGGTCTAAATTTCAAAATTTCCTCCGGCCGCCCCTATCGGGACGGCCGGGCACCCCATACAGTAAATTTTCTGGGAAATATCATTTAAAAATAGTCAATTTTCTTAAGAAAATGGCCAAAAAATTCCAAAATTTTCTCCGGCGCTGAAATCAAAAATTGATCAATTTTCTTAAGAAAAATGGCTGAAAATTCTCAAAATTTTCTCCGGCAGCCCCTATCGGGTCCGCCGGCACCCTTCAATATAATGATTCCTTCAAAAAAATCTCGAAAAAATTAATGATTTTCTTAAGAAAATAAGGCAAATTTTCAAAATTTTCTCCGGCGGCCCCTATCGGGACCGCCAACACGACACCCCCTCTTACTTAGTGAATTTTCATCAAAAAAATGACCAATTTTCTTAAGAAATTGAATTATTGGTGATTGCAACTGTTGGAAAAAATTCTTTCTGTTGAGAAATATCATTGATTTGATAAAGAATTCGATTTTTTGTTTGATATTGACGAAAAATTTGCGTTTTTAAAAGCGTCCTTATTTT
>LDKF01006323.1:0-10228 GCA_001026735.1 Rotylenchulus reniformis | reverse complement strand
GCTCTATCTAACCATATGAAAATCATTTAAAAATATTGGTTGATGAATTTTTTTTTGATTTTTTAATGCATCATATATTATACAGGATTATTATGCGATTAACATGGCCTAGAACCTTTTTTGCACTGATAGGTGATTAGAATAATTTGTATTTTAATAAAAGAATTATTTTTTTTGATCATTATTTCTCTTTTTCGCATTTTAGATTTTTTAATTTGGTTCAATTTTTGAAGAGAATTCCTTATTGTAATTTATTTCTAAAAAAAGAAACAAAAGAAAATGAATGAACAGAGAAAAAAATATTATTTTTTCGCATCATAAGAATTGAGAAAGTAAATTTTTTGGAATTCAGTAGCTTTTTGCGTTGATTTTTTTAATAGGAATTATGGTATCAATTCGATATTACACTTCAACTCGACGTCTAGTCGAGAAAATCCAATTGAAACAGAAATACTCGATTTATCGACTCATCATCGAGTATTTTACTCGATGAGGGTCAACATCACTCGATTGCTCGATTTCTCGACTCGATGTCGATTATTCGACGAATTTTATAAAAATCGAGTAAAAAAGTCGATTACTCGACTCGACGTCGAGAACTCGATGTGAATTGAAATAGGCCCCAGCTGTCTACAAAGTGAATTAACAAAACATCTGGCAATATTATTAGAAAAATTGTTACAGCGACAAAGAGGAAGGTCCATTGATTATGATCGCACTAGAGCTTACTTATCAGATCAGATAGATCTGCTAACATTGCCGATCAACCACTGGCATTTATACTAGGGTTGAGCGGGATCGGGATCCCGGCCGGGATCCCGAAGCTTCGGGATCGGGATTCGGGATTGAAATCCCGAAATGGCCAATCCCGATCCCGAAGCGGGATCCCGAATCCCGAAATTCAGAATTTCAATCCCGACCGGGATCCAGAATTTTTTTGAAAAATATTATTATTATTATATTCTTAAGAAATCGGACAGTTCCAATCTTCGTTTGAATATAGCTCAACATTAAGCCAAATTACCTTTTGTATTCTAACCTTTTCTCTTCTTCTCCTTTTTTGTTCTCTCACCACTTTTATTATGTTCTCTAACCATTTTTTGTTTGCCCATTTTCCCATCCATCCTATTTGAGGGTGTCATCCCATAATATCACCACCCAAAATATCACCAGCCAAAAAATCGACAGCAAATGCAAATGTAAATAAATGTATAATGAATTTTTTTTTAACTTTGTGTTATATATTATCAACTGCCATCAAAGAGTAAAAACGATTTTTTCAGAAAAAAAAATTCGCAAGATTTTTCACACACGAAGCACCGTCGAAACGATTATTTCCTTATTTTGTCCTGATTATCAGTTTAGGTTTTTTCTCTCGAAAAATAGGTTTTTTTTCTCGAGTTTAGGGTTTTTTCTCCAAAAATTACGTGTGAAATTTTTTGAAACCTTGCGAAAAAAATTTTGAGAAATTAAATTGCTTGTTTTTAGAGAATTTGTAAAGAAAATTTTAAAAAAAAACACTAAATTTTTCTTGAAAACCATAGACCTGATTTCCGAACCCTGTTTTGAATCTTTTTTTGGGACTCTTAGGCCTAATTCCTTAGGCCTTGGGTTTTCGAACATATTGGTCATTAAACAAATTTGGACAAATTGTTGATGGGCCCTTCAGCAGAACCAGTAAATGAAGAGATACTTGATGAGATTGATGAGAGTGGTTGAGTTCATCCAAATTTTTGTTGAATTTTTGATCAATTCATTTAAATTTTTCGGCATTTTGAAGCTTTTTACCAAAAATCCCGAAAAAAATTCGGGATTTCGGGATAATCCCGATCCCGAAAAAAATTCGGGATTTTGGGATCCGGGATCGGGATTGACTTTCGGGATATTCGGGATCCGGGATCGGGATCGGGATCGACTCTGGCAAATCCCGATCCCGAAAATCAGCCGGGATCCCGATCCCGCTCAACCCTAATTTATACCAAACTTTTTGATCTTTGGTGGGCATCAAGTTTCGGGTCTTGTAACTACTATTTTCCCAACCCCTTCCCTCCATTCTTTAAATTTGTTTCAGGCCAATTTGGTGAACTCATAAATGGTTCCAAAACCAAATTGTACGGCTCCCGGATGAATTAAGATTTGGGTAGGATTCCTACGTGTTTTCCCTTGCCTTTTACGGGCCCTTATTGGCGGGTAGTTTTTGCCCTTAATATTTTTTGACCTAAAAAAAAATTTATTTAAGAAAAAACGAAATGCATAATTTGCCAATGATAACTCAACGGGTAGGATTCCTTACGGATTTTTCCCCTTGCTTTTTACGGGTCCCTCCTATGGGTGGGTATTATTCGCCCTTAGAAAAACTACATTTATTTTTTAAAAATTTTGAGAAAATTTACGGAATAATTAATTGTCCAGTGATCATAACTTGATGGTAATAAAATTTGTGTAGAAGAATTATTCGGTCCTTGCGGCAATCAGCGGCGTCGCCATCACCAACACCATCCGTCGCCCCAACAACACCCGCCCCAGTGATGATAGTGATGATGACGCTTCGCTCGCCAAAGAGCGTCGGCTCTGAAAAATTTTCGCAAATTCAGTTTAAATTTTTAGGGATAAGACGAAAATTATAAAAAATTAGATGGGTTAGAATTGGTTTATATCTTTTGGTATTCATTCTACTTTAAAATAATACCATTTTTATGACTTCTAGTACTGGTTAGTATTGTAAGGGAGAAGAGGAAATGCCTCCCGAGAGTGATTCCCACCCACTCTCTGCTTCATCCTGTTGCAATTTCACAAATAAATCATGGTGATGTCTTTCCAGATGAGCGCGTAAACAATTTCTGGGAAATGTTGAGGAATTTGATATGTATTTGTAGGAACAGCCTGTTTGTAGACATTGAGCAGTACGATTTTTAATATTCATATGAAAATATGTCTCATATTTACTTTTGGTATTCATTTCTCTGAAAAATATCAAAAAGATGATAAAAATTTAAATTAAAATTGCAAAGTTTAAAGCTAGCATTTTCACAAAGTAAAGCAAAAAGAATTTTCTTTTAAAATTTATCCAAAAAACTTTCAAACTCGGGCACCGTCGATGCGCTGGACTCCAATAATAAACTGTGAATAAGACGAGGGAGTGGAAAAGGGGCGAAATAGTGAAGATGTCAGATAGTTAGAGAAAAATAGTGCAAAGGGACCGAGAATTAAGACAGATAATTTCATATCATCGTGTCGATAAACAATATTTAAGTCAGACATCCCATCCTTAGGGGTGCATTTTCTCGAAATTTCGGGCCTTTTTCGCGAAACACGAAACTCGAAACATAAAAATCGCGAAATTTCATGAAACATGAAACACGAAATTTCGCGTTTCTTTTCTTTTCGCGTTAGAAAGACAAAAAATTCATTCCCAAAAAAAGTCGGGGATCCTCCCCGTCCCCGACCGGTGGTCCATCTCCGATCCCCAATTGGCCCGTCCCCGGAATTCCTCCGTCCCCGATTTTTCCAATCACCGTCCCCGTGCTACCCTAGGAGGAAGCAACGGTTCGGACGGTTTGCGTGGCGCAAAGTTTGTGGTGGTGATAATGGGGGGGGGTGTGGCGATGCTGATCAGATTGTTCAATGGATTCAGGCACCTTTGCTGATCAGTGATCGGAGGGAAGGGGCAGAAGAGAAATTCGCTTACCTTTAATTCCTATAAAATGTGCAAGATTTTTTTGAAAATGTGCCTAATTGAGTTGGTTTGTTTTTTTGGTTTTACTTGAATTTCATTAAAATCACAAATTAAAATGATCCATGGTAAAGTGGTTAGGGGATCAGATTTCGTCGCAGAGAATGTACAGTTCGACTCCCCACCAAAGCCACATTTTTCATTTTTTTTAATTTCTTCACCCTGTATTTCCTAGACCATCAATATGTTTGTTGACAATTTGCAATTTGCCTTTTTTCTACAATAAAGGGCCCTTTTTTTCAAACTCCATTCTCCATCTACCTAGAAGGTCCTTTATTTTAGAAATTCCCTTTATTTTTTCAAAGCCTATAAAGAGGGAGGGTACTTTATTTTTGAAAAAGATGTGTCCATTTTTGTGTGCTTCAATTTTTCGTTGACAATAAATTAAAATTGATTTGTCATTTTTGCTTTTTTTATTCTGAAAACTTTATTACTTTTCGCAACATTGGCAACTAAAAACATAATATGTAATTCCCATCAGTTTCATTGGAATAAATGGCAATAATTTTGGTCCTCGTCGAAAATGTTAGCCATATCCACTACAAATCGCATGAAAGCAAAGTTGTGTCCCGCGTTCGTGTGCCCGCGATCATGAAGATGCCGGTCGTAGATCGCAAGTACAACTCGTCCTCTAAGATGCCTGGATCACGCCGTGTGGGCGGAGTGCAGTACTGGCCAGATTCGGCCGTCATGTTACAGACCTGAAAAGGGTGAAATTGGTGGGGAGGTAGGGAGGTCGAGGAATTTTTCAATATTCTCGACACCGCTACACGAATCCTGATTGTAGAATATAAAATTCTCGAAAAATATTTAAACAAAACCGGGACTTAAACTGATCGTATCATATTAATTTTTTTATTTATATTCGCGTTTTTATTGTCCACAGTTCTTCGGCGGCTGTGAACAGATGGAGCGGGGTTTTTGCAAGAGTACAAAGCCAAACTCTTGGCAAGTTAATACAACCGAGTCCCTATTGTTTTACCATCGGACCATCAGCGGTGTTTGGGTCGCATTGGGCGACAAACGACAGTACCAAGCGAAGTGCACCAGGCCCTTCCAACACGAGTAAAACGAGGATTCATTAAGCCATATTCAGGAAAAATCTAGGCGACCGGCAGGAATCGCGTATCGACCCGAAAGGGTTGACTTAAATTTGACTTTTTGTGACATCTTTGAAATATTTGAGTGTTTTGTCGTGTTAAAAATTGGTTTAAAATTATTTTTGAAAAACTATGAAGATGGTTGTAGTTGTGGCGACGGTGGTGGAAGCGACTGGATGCAAGAAAACGGATGGGAGGACGGATGGGGCAATTATTGGTGATCAAAGATCAGAAGAATTAATAAGGAAAATGATCAGCCTTTTCATTTCATTCATCTGGTATTTTTCGGGAAAAAAGTGCTATCTAATGTTCTATCTAAATATCAATTAAAATTCTTTTATACAAAATCACAGTCCATTTTAGGACCCAAATTAGTCGAATTGCAACATATACTTCTACTTGAGAAATTACATCTAAAATCATTTTGAAGTATGTGGCAAGATGTACATAGATGGCTTTTGTAGTGCAATTTCTTTTTTAACGTCTTTATTTAGAATTCTTTTTCGCGACTTTTTTAAGGCTTTTTAAAGGATTTGCATCTCTATGAAAAGATTTCCTCGTTGCAGAATACCGCATGTCTGGATGATTTCGGCCTGATCAGAACCATTGGGGCTGGCTAGGCATCCGGTAGGAGTTGAACCCAGGAACTACCCTACCCATTCACGTGGGATGCTCTTTACTAATTGTCAAGTGAGGTTCCCGAGGTGTTACACTCAGATTGCATCGGGGCTCATTAAAAAATCGATTGGACGCGTAAACAGGAGTAGAGCCTCAATGTCTGGGAAATTTAAAAAAAATACAATTTTTCTCAGGTGCAAGATGCACTGAATGAAAAGCGCACTCTGTAAACCATCAAATTTCTCTTTTTGGTCAAAATGCATTACTCGTTCAAGGTGAAATTCAGAAATTCTGTAAATAAAATCCAATAAATCAAAGTAAAGTCAAGATAAGATTACAATTCAAATTATTTTTTCTTGGCAATTTTTGAAAGATAGTTCAGTTGATTTTTGACCATGTTTTTTGATTATTCATTTTTTAAATTGTACTTTATTTAAAATTATTAAATAATAAGAAAGAAATAGCACCAAAAACATTTTTCCAGGACAACAGCAACCTGGACCTGGTGTCTCGCTTCTCCGCCGATTCGGCCGCTTCTCCGAGTCCCACCGCGATTCTACGCTGCCCAGATCGTGATGGCCTTGGAGCACCTGCGCTCGCTGGACCTGATCTATAGAGATCTGAAGCCGGAGAATCTGCTCATCGACTGCATCGGATACTTGAAGGTACCAAAATTTTTGGATACTTGAAGGTGTGGATACTTGAAGGTGTATTTTCTCTAATATAAGGGGGCCAATATAAGAGGCCACAGAGGCCTTATATACCCCATATATTAGAGGAAATATGTAGATTAAAATTTGCATTTTATTCGTTACATTTTCCCCTCAGATCACAGACTTTGGGCACGCAAAACGGATCAAGTACCGCACCGGGACATTTTGTTGATAATTTCTAGGTTATTAATTTTTTAAGTTCAATCCTGTGATATTTATAGAAAAACTATCATGTAAAATTTGTTGAAAATTATAAAATTTTTGAAATTTTTTGCAAAAATTTGAAAACTCCAATACTGAAAGATAAAACATAAAATTCTTCATATATTTGCTTTTTATAGTTTTGAACCGGTAAGCTTCAAAAAAAGTTTTCGGTTGTGGTGGTATTTTGATTTCGTTGTATTTGGATGGACATGGGACCCGCGGTGACAAAATTAACAAAGGAATTTTTTATGAGCTGCATAATTCAATAGAGTATGTTATTGTTCCAGTTTTGGAATAGTCGATCCCTTAGATTGACTAAAATAGATGATTAATACTAGAGACCGGATCAATCGATTAGTCGATCGATTTTTTTCGATTTTTTAATCGAAAAAATCGATCGAACATTTTTAAAGATTTTTCGATTTTTTCAATTTTTTAATCGAAATCATTCGATCGAAAAATTTTAAAAATGGAAAAAATCGATCGACTTTTTCACTGAAAAATCGAAGGAATCGATCGAAATTTTGTTCGATTTTTTCCAAAAATCAGCCAAACTTTTGATCAAAAATGACCAATTTCCTTAATAAAATTAAGCAAAAATTCAAAAATTTCCCCGGGCGGCCCCTATCGGGACCGCCCGCAACCCCAACAAGATATATAAATAAATGGCCCGCAAAATTTCATATTATTATTGCTTTTGCTAAGGATTGCTAAGGATTCAAGATAAGCTATCAATTTTAAAATTCATGCAACTTTTTATAAGCTATGACCAAATTGGCACTTTTTGCGTTTGAGTCCACAATTTATTCCCCAAAAATACAAAAAAAAAATCATTTTTTGATTGAAAAGTGACTTCTCTGGATAATTTTTGAATTTTTACGCTGAATCAGATTCTCATATAATTTTGACGTAATGCGTCATTTGACGTCACTATTTGACGCTGAAACCAATATTTTTTGGAAATTTTTTACTACAAACTTTTAAAAAGTAAATTTTTTTGCTTTTTTACTACTTAAGTGAAGTAAAAAAAAATACTAGTATGTACTTAAGTATTTGGTACAAAAAAGTTAATGAGGACCCAAACGCGAAAAAGTGCCGGCAAATTTTGCCAATAACCCCATTTTGGCGAAAGGAAGATGTATTGTAGGGTATTACAGGCATTCACCCCTGGCATCTGGTCTTTTAAAATCAAAAAAGGATTTGGATCCTCCTATTCATCAGCTTTTGCTGGTTTTTTAAATATAAAAAATAGATAAAATAAAAAAATATTGATTTACATAAGAAAAAAATAATTTCTTTAATAAGTTTAGCAAATTTTAGAAAAAATTGAAAATCGATAGATTAATCGAAAATTTTTTTCGATTTTTTCGATTTCGATTTTTTTCGATTTTTCGATTTCGATTTTTTTCGATTTTTTCGAATTCGATTTTTTTCGATTCTTTAATCGATCGAACATTTTTTGTGTTTTTTTCGATTTTTTAATCGAAATCGATCGATCGACCCTCTTGTCCGGTCTCTAATTAATACTCGTTGAAATATCATGTGTTTTGTCATGAAACTTATTTGAAAAATGTTACAATTTACAAATGATTTGTCAATATTTTTACAATGAATTAAAAGTCCTAGCACCGGTAATAACTATAATACCTTAGGATCAGTGTTGGGAAAAGCTCCGGCTCCNCATTGGAACCGTAGTGTTACTCCACTAGACGTGTGAGAGAGAGCAGAGGGAATACAGACGAGCAGAGAAAAAAGAAATAGTGTATATTTCCATGCATTTCTCTGCTCCAAAATGTATCTCATCAATTTTTTTGGTCAAAAAATTTTGAAAGTGCGAGGTTTTGAACCACGGCCGGAGCTTTTCCGGAGCCGGATCCGGAGCTGACATTTTTCAATGCCCGGAGCTGGAGCCGGAGCCGGAGCTAAATTTTTTGCGACCCCGGAGCTGGAGCCGGAGCCAAAAATTTTTGGAGCCCGGAGCCGGAGCTGGAGCCGGAGCCGTGAAAAATTTCAAAAGCTCCGGCTCCGGAGCCGTAGCCGTAAATTTTGAAGGAAAATGGGTGCTAGGTGACATTTTTGGGCGAGGGAAGAAGGAGAAATCGCACACTATTTTTTTCCTTTGTGTTATTTAGGCGCCTGCTGCCATCCTGATGGCAGCAGGCACCAAAATAATGCTCTGCTCAGTCTCTCTTACACTACGGTTCCAATGTATCCGCAATCCGCGTCCGCAAAATTTTTGATGGGTGGTTCCAATGGAAAATGCATTTTGCGGATGGAATTTCGGTCCGCAAAGACGGATGCAGACGCGGATGCAGAGACGGATGCATTGGAACCACCTTTGGAAAAAATTTGGATATAATTTCATTAGCCACAAATTAAATCATTAAAATTTTAATAAACATTTACATTGATCGACACTGCCTCTACTTTGGAATTTTTCAATGTTTTTCGCAACCCATAATAGTGTTTCGCGGGCTGATGTGCTACTTTGCGGTGGTTGGTGCTGTGGGCTTTTTAATGTGTGGCTGTTTCAACTCAATCATCTACCACGCTTGCAAGCACATTGGCCACCCGATGCTGGGAAGTTAAAAATGATCAAAGGTGTGTATTGTAAGGAAGAAAGGGAAGTGATATCACCAATCTATCCAAGAATTAATTAATTAAATTTTTTATTTTCCTATTCCAACCGTCGATGTATTGGATATAAATTCTGCCATTTTATTCGTTCTCTATGAAACTTTTTTATTAGTGGCTAGACTGTATTTATGTACCTTCCTTCTCTATATCTATGGAATAAATTTGTATTTTACAATTCAGCATCAAACTATACTGTAATCACCAAAAAAAATTGCTTGATGAGTTTTTAAGAAACAAATTTCCTAAAGCAGTTTAAGTGCTAACCAATAAAACCTGAAAATTCAAGAAACTCGGCTATTAAAACCCAAGACTCGAAATTTTTAACGAACTTTTTGATATTGGAGCAAAAAAAAATTATAAATGTATTTTTTCGCTATAATCAAGTAAATAATGAAAAATTTATAATAAAATCAATGATATTTTTGGCTGGAAGAATTTTTTCTTTATTTTCTTTCTCCAAAATAAATATTCACAAGATGATGTACTTAATCGTGTTCTGATAAACTGACAGCACAAAACAAGGATGGACTCACTTAATGTTCAAATTTCACAAAATTTTTAAAGAAAGTGCACTGATTTTTGTGCAAGAGATGACTAAATATTATCGATAATATTTATGGAAATTTTGAGGATATTTGAATTTAATTTGATTTTTTAAAAAATGTTTTTTGAAATCGGTGAGGAGGGTCGCAAACTTATTACACACCCTAAGTAAAAGCAACATAATGTAAATAAGTATAAAATTTATGTTTTCAAATTCCTATTTTTAATAGCAAATTATATAACCTATATTAAAAATTTTCATGACAATTTAAAAAGAAACAAAAATTATTTTGCACCAACTTTCGCGTGTGATGTCTTCAAAAAAGAAAAAGAATAAAAAATTATTTCCATAAAACAAATAATCATTATAAAATTTTCAGGCAATTCAAAATTAGCACTAACAATAAATAGATGCACAGGAATATTAATATATCCTAAGCAGTGTTGGGAAAATCAGAAAATTCGGCTCCGGCTCCAGCTCCGGCTCCAACCCCTAAAAATTTTTTGCTCCGGCTCCAGCTCCGGGGTCGCAAAAAATTTAGCTCCGGCTCCGGCTCCAGCTCCGGGCATTGAAAAATGTCAGCTCCGGATCCGGCTCCGGAAAAGCTCCGGCCGTGGTTCAAAACCTCGCACTTTCAAAATTTTTTGACCAAAAAAATTGATGAGATACATTTTGGAGC